>PVLA01012088.1:0-47352 GCA_004027455.1 Hydrochoerus hydrochaeris
GTGTCCTAGTTGCCCGTCTCTGGCTGCCTGTCCAGTGTCTCAGGGCAGTTGTCTCACAGGAATTTTGTAAATCCTCCTCCATGAGCTCTTTCATTTAAAGCTTTTGTATAAACTCTCTCATACTACTCACAGAAGGTAAAATTTCACAATTAGTTTTCACAAAGTTATCTAGAAGGTTTCTAGTAACTCCTCTGGAGTTCCTATTTTCGATTTCATATTGAGTATTACATGAAAAAATATATATGTGAATTACATAAATTACAATTATCAGTACAAAACATCACAAGATCCTTGCGCCCAATTCCCACATGTGGTGTCCTTTTCCTGGAAAAGTGATTCCTTAAAGCGCTCTCCTCCACCCATGGACCTTGTCACAAGGCGTGGATGGACTAGGACGTGGCACGTGCGCGTGCATGTGTATGTGTGGTTTGTGATTTGAAACAGAGTGGCCAGAAAGGTCTCACTGGAAAGGGCACATCTGAGCCCAGACCTGAAGGAGGAAGGATTTGCTGAGCTGTAAGGGTATCTGGAAGAAGCCCACGAAGAAGCCCAAAGCCTTGAACACCTGGGTTAGCAGCCACAGGGGTTCCTGTCCTCCCGTGGGTCTTTCCAAGGAAGCCTCGTGCCGAGACATAAATAAAAAGCCTGGGGTGGCTTCTTGAGCTGTATTCCACCCACAGTGAGTAAGTAAATGCGCTGATTTTAAATAAGCATCCCTACCCACACCCGCCCCATAGCTCCCCTGCGAGAGAGACACAACTGGGCCATATCGGCTTATAGTGTTGCAGATAGACGTATGACAGACAGAGACACGTCCAGCTCTCACGGTGGAGGGCCTTGAATGCCAGCCAAGAAGTGCCATCCATTTGTTCTTGTGCCTCTGCAGACTCCTGCCTTGAGCAGCTGCAAAGGATTAAAGCAATGCTCAGCAGTTCTGCGTTTGCTACTCAGGGCAGGCGGGAGCCAGGATGAGGACCCAGTGCTGACCACCACCCTGTCCTCTCGTGTAGTTCCCCGGGCACAAATGCTAGTGGAGACATGGACTTGGGTGCATTCCTCACCTGCAGGGGCCTTGGCATGGGCACGGCTGAATAGGTTCCTTGAGGACACCCTGACCCACTGGGCACAGAGGGGTACAGGCAGGCAGAGCTGCTCACACAGCAGTGAGGCGCCGGGTAAGAAGTGTCGTGAGCAGGCACCGGCCTGGTGGCTCTTTCTCAGCAATGGTAGTGACAGTGATGGCACCAGACTGGTGTTGCCGGGTTTGGGAAAGGTGGGTGACAGTAAGTTAAAGCCTTGTTAGTGTCTTCTCCATAACCCCGAGGGAGAGGTAGTGTCATCCTAGGCTGGCAGTGCTGGAAAGAACCCGGCTTCCTGGGGCTGGGGCTGACCATGAACCAGGGGATCTTGATACCACATTCAGTGTCTTTGGCTCTGAAACTGAGGCGCGTGGTCCTAGGTGTGGTACCATGACCCTGGTGGTGGGGAGGCCCTGTCTGGGCGTACTCGCCTCCTTCTCTCCTTGCTGACCTCACCTCCTGCCAGGAGCCCTGGCATAATCTCCTGCCAGGCTTCTGGCCACCACCTCGGTGACCACCTCTCATTGTCCAGGAGGCTCCCAGCATCCACCTCTCCAACACCTGTGGCTGGACTAAAGCTTGAATTCCTGGGCATGGCATTCCATGTCCCCACCATCGAATGCCAGCCGCATCTGCCACTGCCTCTTGCAGCCCCCTTCGGCCCTCTGGTGATGCTTGCTATTTGGGAACCACTATCCCCTGTGTCATATAATAAAAGGAGTGGCCAGCACCCTTGGGATCACAAGTGTCACAGGGATGCACAGCTTGCGCTGCTGGGCAGGTGACACAGGTTTTGCCACTAAAGGCATCAGATGCCTGGAAGCCGAGCACCCAGGAAAGCAGCGGGCTGCTTCCTGCAGAAGCGGGCTGCACCCACCAGGCAGCCAGCACAGCTAAGTGCTGCTTCCTTCAAAGCTGAGCGGAAGCAACCCCCGCCACCCAGATGTTCGCTAACTCCTAAATCCCTCCATAATTAACTGGGTAATCTCTGTGCTGCCCCGTTCCGGGAGCCCCTCCTCTTGGTGTCTTTAGCCTTGAAAATGGGGTTCTGCGATCCTGGGCTTAGGCCCCGAGAAAGGAAAATGAGGATTTGCTTGGGTAAATCCTCCTGGGAGATGTTTAACAGGATAACTGACTGTAAGGGAGAAGAGAGGACGATTACTTGGGGTTTCGAAGATCTGCCTTACAATGGTGACAGCCTCCCGGAGTGCTAGTGTTCTTCATCCTCAGAATGCTGTCCTAGTGGGAGTGAGGTGCGGGGCTCCCCAGGGACTGCAGCAGGAACAAATCCCGAGGGCCTACTGGGTGCTGTCCCATGGTGACCTGCACGGGGCTCCACATCGAGGATGGTGCCTGTCACCAGGGGACAGCACTGAAGCTAACCTGGCCTCCCATGGGGATGGAAAGACCCCAGGAAATGAGCAGGGACCTAAGTAAGTCGCTGAGGTGCCACGCTGGAGAGTGTGCGGCTGCCTGCGGGCTCCCAGGCGTCGTGAGGAGCGCAGCTGCGAGGCACTAACTAGCCAGGAGCAGGAGGCGCCCTGCACTGCTCTGGGAAGAGGATCCCAGGCCCCTTTCGTCGTGTTGTTGTGACTACCTCGCTGTCTGGAACTGATTCCAAATGTTCTAATTTGCATGGTTATTTTGGCTTTGGGGAAGAGCCAGAAGTTGCACAGTGCCAGATGCAGGGGCTGAGAAGATGAAGACACAGCGTAGCATTTTCTACGCCTGCCTCTCCCCTGGGCGGCGCCTGGCACCGGCGTTCGCCATCGTACTCATCACACTTTGCAAAGACACTCACGAAAGAGGACATACAGAACGGCTTCAGAAAGCTGCAGGAACGACAGGCTAAGTGTGTCTGAAGCGAAGGGAAGATTTTATGGGTGATAAGTGGCAGTGTCTTTTATTGTAATACATACTGTAAATAAATATTTTAAACACTTCAATATTCATAGTACATTTTGATCACATCTCATATGGCTGCTTTGGTGCCACAATGGCAGAGACGAACAAGTGCACCAGAGGTCACACAGCTCACAGATTTATTATCTGGCTTTTTATAGAGAGGCTGCACCTTCTTATAGGTCATGGCAGGAAGTTTGTCTTTGTTTGATTGACTTTTTTTTTTTTTTTTTAAGACAGAATCTTGTTGTGTCATTCAGGCTGGCCTGAATTCACTCAGTACCTCAGACTGGCCTTGAACTCATGGAGACCTTCCTGCCTCAGCCTCCTGTGTGCTGGGATTACAGGTGTGCTCCACCATGCCGAGCTGGAAGTTTGTATTGATGTAAAACTGAGTAGTCACTAAAGGGTTTTACAAGTAGAACTGATATGTTTTAAAGACCATGACGGCTGCTGTGTGAAGGAGATTCTGGGAGGGGTGGGAAGATACCAGGGGGAGCTGAGGGGAGGCTGTAACATTTTCCCAACTGCTTTCCCCTGTGTTGCAGGTCAACCTCGGGACCAGAGTGTGCAGATTCCTGGGCCATGTTAGCCATCATGCAAACGGCTCCCTACTCTCTATTTTATCAACATAATCTGAAAAGAGATAACCCATTTCAAACACTTCATTCCATGCCCAGCACATGGAAATACTGAATATAAATTAATTCAGTAGTTTGTAAAATATTGGCAAGAAGCCGCAGCCTACTGCCCTAGATGGGGCTCTTTGGAACGGAGCCTGAGACAAAGATTGGGTGCAGAGCTGAATAAGGAGGCTCCCTGGTAAAAGAAGGGGGGTAGAGGGCCAGAGAAGATGACTAGGCCGAGAGAGAGGCTCCCAGGCAAAGATGCGCCTGGGGGAGCCTCCACCTGAAGCTGGGGGAACCCCAGAGCTGAAGTTGGACCTCGGTGAATGCCCTGTGGGAAGGTAAGGGAGAGGGCTCTGTTCTCTCCTGTGGGCAGCCTCTGGCTGAGGACCGTCCAGGGCCTGAGAGCGAGTGGGATTCCTGGAAAAAGAGCCACAAATTCAAGGCTTGAAGGGACCCAAGGGCCTGAGTGGAGGACACAGAGCTGCTCAGATAAAGGCACTAGGCTCGTGAATGCTGGCTGATGTCCTTTCCAGGGACAGTGAGGTTCCAGCCCCACCCTCCACTCCCCTCTCCAGCGGTCCCCTCCTTCCTCCAATCAGCGGAAGCTCCGATGCTTCCTGCCTGCACCAGCCCCACAGGCCCAGGGGCCAGCCTGCCTTGCAGTTGTCTCTCAGAGCCTGTAATCACTTACTCGAAGACCAGAGAGGGTCGCAGGAAGCAGGAGCATTCCCACGTCCTCTGCATGGCCAAGGAAGGTTAGCAAAATTCCACAATTTGGATCAACGCGGCTTCCTTTACAGAGTCCCTCCCGGCCGAGCGTAAAGCAGGCCTCTCCAAGAAGGGCTGGGAGATAAAGAATTTCTTCTAGCAGCAGTAATAAATCAAACAACACTCCACGGACAGTGGAAATTGATTTTTCTCACTCTTCGAGGAGCTGCGCGCTACCAAAGCCAGGGTGAGACGTGATGGCAGTGACAAGCTTCAACTTGGCTGCATCAGTTATCAAAATAAGAAATGTCAATCCCTGGCATGGCAATGCTGTGACATGAATTCGGCTCCCACCGTGGCTGCCCTATGTGTGCCCCAATCCCACGGTGGCTTCTGACTCACAGCCCAAGGTGTGACCAAGCCAAAGCCAACGTGTGCTACCAAGGGAATCTTCCTCTCCTTCTCAGTGTTCACCCAGGGTCTCCAGGGCCCAACCTGGATTAAAATCCATATGGATCCAGTCTCTCTCTCTCTCGCTCGCTCTCTTTCTGTGTCATTTACTTTTGGATTCCAGTGACCCTCACCTGAGAAGTGTTGCTTTTTGGATCCAAGAGTGACTCATGTGCCAGGTGCACACCTGTAATGCCAGTGACTTGGTGGCCAGAGCAGGAGGATCACAAATTTAAACCCAGCCTGGACAATTTAGGGAGAACTCATCTCCAAACTTAAAAAGGGGCTGGGGATGTAGCCCAGTGGTGGAGCTCTTGCCTAGCATGCATGAGGCCCTGGGGTCCATCCCTGGCACTGCAAAACAGACAAACAAACAAACAAACAAACTAATAAAAAAATCAGCAGCCAAGCTTATTTTGAGCTCTTATCTGTATAACACCAGCTAGCATCTCACTGATTAAAGCAAGTCACTTGATGCGAGGCCATCCCATCCACCAGACAGCGATGGCACAGCACACCTGGGGAGAGGAGATGGGCCAGCAATTCTTGGCTGCATGTTCTAGTCAGGGTAAAGGGGGTCAATGATGCCTGTCGTGGTTTATATTATTAGATGTTCCCCCAAATCCTTATGAGCTCATAGGTTGGTCTTTGGGGAGGTGACTGGGTCATGGGTGTGTGACAGTCATCATGGGATTGGTTTACTGATGCCTGGTATGACATTAGGAAATCATGATGGGAAGAGGTGGGTCACTGTAGGTGTGGCCTGGAAGTGGGTATATGTCCCTCCTCCTCCCTTGATTCCACGCTGCCTCCTGCTGCCCTGCTATGGACTATTTCTCCCCCACCACATACCTGCGCCATGCTGCCCTATCTTAGAGCAGCTGGCTATGGGCTGAGACCTGTACAAGCTGAGCCAAAATAAACCTCTCTTCCTTTAACTTGTGAGTATAGGGTATTTTGTCCCAGCAAATAAAGAAGTAACTAATAAAGAAGTAACTAAGACCGTGATCAAATGTTTTCATGCCTCCCTCTCTTCCTCCTTTCCTTTTCCTTATGAACAAAGCAAATCTCGGTGACAAGAGATGATACAAACAATTAGACTTGACAGTTGGGAAAATGAATCCTTAATCCATACCCAGATGTGGCAGGTGCTCCCGAGGGAAGGCCTCAGCAGACTCCTGGGCTCACAGGCAGAATCTCCGTATTCCTGTGTGACAGCGGCTTGCCTGGTGCTGTCACAATCTGAACAAGGTAACTCCTGAAAAGCAGGTTTGCTTCCTGAATCCCCATCTCATTACATTACCAACGTGTCCAGCCTTTGCATAACACCTCACCGCACTCACCACACATTTTATCCATTTCCTCCCACAAAACTTCAGGAGGCAGAAGCTCAGAGAGGCTGGTTAATCTGCAGCAAGTTACAGAACTACAGCTCAGAAGAGCCCGGACTCAGACTCAGCCTTTAGACCCCAATTCCACAGCTCTTTCTGTACCTCCCAATCCTTCCTGCTGCCTCAGTAGCAAGCTCTGACTGTTTACTACTGTGGGTCAGAAATGGGACACTGCGCAGACAGCGACCATGGGCAGGTAGGGCGCACAGCTCCGTGCCCCACGTAATTCCCGAGCGCAGTGTACATCCGGGAAACCTCAGGGAATGCGCTTTCACTGTCTGTGCAGCTGTGGGTGCAGAATGAGGTCAAGGGATACTCGAGGGGCAAACAGTGTGACTGACCTTGATCTTCAACCTCCTTCCTCTGTGCACTTCTGTGCTCCTGCATGAAGGTTCTCAAGTGAGTTTCACAACCTTTGGGGATACAAATGACAACCTCTCTCTGTTGGAACAGACTAGCCGAAGTCCTGATGCACAAATTAAAAGGTAAAAGGACACTTACCAAAAACAAAACAAAACAAAACAAAACAAAACAAAAAAAACCAAGCATGAAATGACAAGCCTATCCTTATTTGTGGCTGGCAGAAACACAAAAGTTTTGTTCTGATGGATTTTTTTCCCCTCCAGTATTGAAATGTCGCCAAGCTGCTTATGATAAAGAGATTAATTGTTCTTTCAGCAAACTTCTTAGTAAGAAGACATCCAAAACCTGAGGGTTTCCTTTTTTGTGGGCACAATGGCTGGATTTGGGAGGCAGTGAGGATGGTAGGCTGGTCTGGTTTCACTCCAGACCCCTGGGGGTGTCCCCAGCTGCCCCATGGAGACTATGCCCACAAGATGGGACAGGCTCTTTCCACTGTCAGTTTTTGCCCAGCTTTGGTGGCAAAGAAGGCATTTCGGGGAAAAGAGATCTTTTCTATTTCACTTTTGTTTTTTGAGACAAGGTCCAGCTATGTGTTTCAGACTGGCCTTGAACTCGAGTGGACCCTCCTGCCTCAGCCTCCAGTGTACAGAGATTACAGAGACGTACCATCACACCCAGCCCTGGTCTCTGGTACTTTGTCAGATCATTTCCAGCACTCCATGTCCCTAGATAGTGAGTGCATGAGCAATCGCAGTGTTGGGCCGAAGGCTTTGTGAAGGTGAGTTACAGGGGACAGGGCTGGTCTTCCTGACCTCCTGCAAAGACACGGTGGCCTCTGAGTAAGGACTAACCTGGCAGCAAAAGCCAAGGGTGAGGCAGAGGTAGAGGGAGACAGAAGCCTGGCTGGGAGGAAAAGCCTCCTATCAGCTCCTCTAAAGATGCCATCAGGACACTGGTGGCACAGGCTGTTGTCACACAGACCCAGGACACACAGCCTCCACTGTAAGCTTGGGGAGGGCCATGGTGGGCTTGCTGTGCGGACGATCGCAGGGCGACTGGCAGAAGGCTCGGTGCCCACGCAGCCCGGCCCCTCCATGCCACCGTCCTGGGTGACACTGGGCACAGTTCTACGCAGGTCAGCTCTGCGGCTGCTTCCTTCCTGGCCAGCACAGTGCCTGGGAGCCGTCAGGCGCCTGCTCCAGTCAAGAGGCGGCTTTGTGCCCTGGTGAATCCTCCAGGTCTCCCCTAAGTGGGAGAATTGCCTGGAACAGTTGCCCCATTTGGCAGGGCTTTTCTTGGAGCTTTTAATTGGAGGCTAAATGCCACTTGAGTGGTCATTAAAACACCATTCCAAGGGGGACTCCACAGAGCCTCCGGAGCACAGGGTGTCCAGGCCAGGAAGGGGCTGCCCTCCCGCGCTGCACCCTGCGCAGCAGTAATGAGCCAGAGAGGCAGCGATTGTGCAGATCCGGAGCCATCTCATTTCCTCCTCTCGCCGTGGGAATCTGCTCAGGGCCCCCAGCAAATGCGCACGAGCAACTCCCACAGGTACTAACTGCGCACCTCCCTTTTGTAAAACCTGTACGCACCTAATATCCCAGCGCATTTACAAAAGAAAAACAAAAACAAAGCTTATTCTCTTCCCTCCACTCACTTTCCCTCCCTGTGCTCCACCCTCCAGCCTGAATTCCTCAGCACATACAAGTCTGGACTGAGCTGGGTGTGGTGGCGCATGCCTGTAACCCCAGCAACTCGGGGATACCGAAGCAGGGACCCAGAAGCAGTCTGAGTCCAGCCTGGGCAACTTGGTGATTCAGCGAAATTCTATCTCAAAATTAAAAAGTAAGTAAAAGGCTGAGAGTGTAGCTCACCCTTAAGGCCCTAGATTCAACCCCTGGTACTAGAAAAGAAGAAAAAAATACCTAGACCAATGGATTTGAATTCTATAGGTTTGCTCACTGCACAGGTTTTAAAGGCCATGCAGCCCCTGCCTCCCGATGTCACTCCTCAGACACACTTGTCCCTCCTTCGCAGCTGCCCCAGCTCCCATCCCCCAGCCCTTGGTGGCCAGGACTCACCTGTCTTCCTCCCTGAATTCCCAGGGCTTGATCCTCTGTGTCACAGACTGGTAAGGGGACAGTCTCTAGTCCTGGCTGGGGACCCTGGGGGAAACACAGTCACCACACCCCAGCCCCCCTGTCTCCTGTCCCCTGCCCCCGGCTCACCTCCATCTGGCTGGTTCACTCAGGAGACCAAACCCAGCCTACCACCCACTGCCCACAGGGTCCTGCTCTGCCCCTCGCCCCCAGGGCTGGCACTGGGAAAGTAGCCTCCACAGGTGCAGGTGGTGGCTGGGCGCTGCAGCCGCTGGGCCCTGCTTGCCACTCGGGTGAAAAGTGGCCCCAGTTGACCTGGGCATGATCACGGGCATCTCCACTTGTCTTACTACAGCTCATTCATTCTTAGCAGGAACTGAGCTGTGACGGAAAGAGAAGAGTCCCCCCAGATGATGCCTCCTGCTGCCCTCTGCTAGGATCTGTTCATAAACCTAGTCTTATTGTGTAAACAGGAGGTGCTTAATAAATGCTTATGGAGCCTGTAATCCTAGCACTTGGGAGGTAGAGGCAGGAGGGCTGTGAGTTCAAGGACAGCTTGAACTACATAGACAGACCTTGTCTCATAAAACTGGATGGGTGGATGG
The DNA here is from genome assembly GCA_004027455.1 of Hydrochoerus hydrochaeris. Lineage (NCBI taxonomy): Eukaryota > Metazoa > Chordata > Mammalia > Rodentia > Hydrochaeridae > Hydrochoerus > Hydrochoerus hydrochaeris. The sequence continues at coordinate 9,224 of PVLA01012088.1, forward strand.
ATGGGTGGATGGATGGATGGATGGGCGGATGGATGGATGGATGAATGGAGAGATGGGTGGATGGATGGAGGGGGGGATGAATGGAGAGATGGGTGGATGGAGATATAGATAGATGCCTACTGAGTGACCAGCCTAGCTCCAGATGTGATTCCTGCACCTGACTCAGGGCCTGAGTAAGAGGTCTTCTTAGTGAACTCTGTCCCGCACCGCTGGGAAAGGGCTGCCATGTGAATAACACTGGACATCACTTGGGAGCACTGTAACCTGGTGACAAAGCAGTTCTAGGCAACCCCACCTCGATGCCATTTCTGGAATCAGCTCTGAGTTGTGCAAATGTAGTTAGGTTGCACCAAAATCTGGGTGAGAATGTGTATCCAGAGGTGCCAGGCATTTGCGTGGTTTCATGTGCAGAGATGATGGTGCAGGGTAGGGAGAGAAAGAGAGAAAGAGAGAGAGAAAGAGAGAGAGAGAGAGAGAGACAGAGAGAGACAGAGAGAGAGACAGAGAGACAGAGAGAGAGCGCAGGTCTGGCGACCACTTTGGCAATGCCCCTTGAGAGGACCAAGGTCTGCAGTGGCTGCCTGTGATGGTCACTGGGAAGGACCCTATGCAGGGCTGGGGCCTCAGGGAAGGTGCTGGGGTTGACAGAGGTCTGCCCTGGAAGAGACCCTGGAGATAGTCATGGTGCCCTCCTCAGGGATCGTGACAAAGTTTAAATGAGACAGGATGTCATGTGCTACATATGTGTTCGGCAGGAAGGGTGGAATTCAAAGGTAAGGAAGGGGACTATCACACCTTGAATAGTGTCCGTGAAGAAGCAGTTTCGGGTTCAGCCCGCAGGGTCAGGGTAAACTCACACACACATAGTACATTCTCATGTCCTTACGAGGTGAGGTCAGAAACACTGTGAACATCGCTGCCGAGCACTGCCCAGGGAAAGCAGCCCTGTGAAAACATTACGGTGCGTGCCCACCTGCCTCATTCATCAGATCTGACTCTATGCAGCTCCTGACTCTTCCCTGAAGTCAAAATGACCATGAAACGCAAACGTCTTGAATAATTTCAGGACATCAAAAGCACCCATGAAAGAGAATTTCCAGAACTGCTTCAGAAAGTAGCAAGACTGATGGGATCAGTTGCAATGTGTCTTTTACTGTAAGAATTTTTTTTTTAAAATTAAGCATTCACCATATTTTTTGATCACACTAAAGACATGGTATTCACAGGTGACTGAGGTGGCCAATTGGGGGAATTCTCACCAAAAAGTGAAAGGCAGCTGTTCCTGAGTAGGGAGATTTAGGGTGAACCCACACTATGCACTATGAACCCTAGGTAAGAAATCGGTTTTAAAAACCCGAAACAGGTAAATACTAAGTTTCACCTCTCCCAGGGAAGCAGTCGGGCCACCTTTTAAATGACCTCCCACAGGACAGGGGGCCCCTCCCTGGTCCTTCTCATGAGCTGGGGGTAAGGATGTTGCCTCAGGGGTTCAGCTGGGCTTGGACCTGGTGCCCACCGTGGGATCAGCTGCTTATTTCTGGGAAACGGGGGAGGTAGATTCCCAGCGCGAGCCCCCTTTGTGATCTTCAGAATCAAGTGCTCTTGAGTGCAGCCACCCCTACCTGCCCTGGCCAGCAGCGAGACATCTTCAGAGATTAGAGCGGGGCATGGGGTCCCCCCAGACAGGGGTAATTAACAAGCCTGGGAATTCATCAGTTCTCTCGGGTCTTGGCAGAGAGAATGGGAGACAAATAGGTTCTTTCTTTCTTTCTTGGAAAAAAAATCAAAGAGATCACATGTCTGACATAGAAGTCCATGAGGCAGCCCTGATTATGGGGCTGGAAGGAAGAGAAATGCCAAATTAGGAGCTTTGTGGTGCAATCACTATAGAAATCTGTATGAAGATTCCTCAAAAAATGAAAACCGGAAATTCCACTTTGACCCAGGTATTCTCCTTCTAGGTATCTTCCTTAAAGAGTTAAAAGAGACTTTATTACAGTGACACATCCATATCCATATTTATAGCAGCAGAACTGGTAATAGTTAAACCTTGAAAATAGCCGATCTGTCCACCAACAGAGGAACAGATAAAGAAAATATGGTATTTGTACACAATGGAATTCTACTCTGCCATAAAGGACAGACAAGTCATTTGGCAGAAAGTGGATGTACCTTGAGACTATGATATTTTTTGCTAGTACTGGGAGTTCTCATTCCCAGTTCCTTTTTATTTTTTATTTTGAGACATGGTCTCACTGAGTTGCTAAGTTGCCCAGACTGGCCTCAAACTTGTAATCCTCCTGCCTCAGCTGCCCAAAGTGCCAAGATTACAGTTGTTAATGTTAAGTGAAATAAATCAGACACACAAGCTTAAATAGTAGCTAGCTTCTCTTACATGATAAACCCAAAGTATAAATCAAGAGCAACATGAAAGATAGATAATAGGAGAGAGTGAGATAAATCGTTTGCAAACGGCAAGGCGTGAAAGAGAAGGGAGGCGAGGGAAGAGAGGGGATTGAGAAAAGAATTAAGCTGTGCTGCAGACATGTGCCAAGGCCCCACAAGGAATGCAGCATTGTGTGCTGTACACAGGAACCAGTAAAAAATTTAATAGCCACTTTGCGAGAACCACGAGGCTGCCCTGGGGAGGCCTCAGTGGTTCTATCTGGAATCTGGAGCACCTGCAGTTACCCTTGTGAATTTAGCCCAGTGGTTGGCTACAAGATAGAGCGGAATACTCAGCCCCTGTGTGCTGTCACTGCTGGCTTCCTGCTGAGATCCTGAATCCCTGGGAGCAAGGAAGAGGGGTCTGTGTCTGGAGCAAACCTACAGTGCTGTCCTGAAGGGGTCCTGTGATTACAAGACTCTTTGTCAGTCTTAAAGGAGAAGAGATTTATACTGGCTTATGGTATCAGAGGTCTCAGTCCATGGTCAGTGAGCCCCACTGCTTTTAGGCCTGTGGCAAGGCAGGAACATTATGGAGGAAAGGCCTGGTGGAGTAAAGTTGCTCACCTCAAGGCAGTCAGCAAGCAGTGGGAGGCGGAGCCAGAAGAGAAAGTGCGGGGACTGGAGTTCCCCAAGGTTACGCATCCCCCCACCCCTCCGTGACCCACTCCATCTGCCAGGCCCCACCTTCTAAGCCTCATCATCTTCCACCAAAGTCATCAAGTTAGGAGCTCATTGGTGGATGAATTCACTGAAGTTACAGCCCTTGGGACCCGATCGTCTCTAGAAATACCCACAGACACACCCAGAAGTGTGCTTTACTGATTCCTGGGTGTTTCCCATGCAATATATTTGGCAATCAAGAGGAACCAACCCACTCGCTTAGGGCACATTTTATTATGAAATACCAACAGGCTCAGAGGAAGCCGTAGAGTAACCAAGAGGTCCCTGCGCCATTCATCCGGCTTCTCCCCTCGGCAACGTCTTATACAATCACAGTGAGCAAAACCAAGAAACTGGCGTCATCGCACAGCTCAGAGCTCACCAGTTTCGGCATGCACGCTTTTTCTTGGTAGTGCTGGGTTGTGTCTTGGTTCTATGATGTTCTGTTCCCTGCACAGGTTCGTGACCCACTGTCACAAATAAGAAACAGAATGGTCACCATCAACCTCACCTGAGCTGAGTGATGGCCTATGAGGAAGGCGACAGAGAGGTGACATGAGTCCCTAGGTCCCTTAGGTCTGGCCCAGGAGTATGGCTTCTAAACCAGGCAGAGAGGGGTCATAGCCTCCAACCTGAACAGGAGGCTCTGAGAAGGGAGACAGAAGAGTCCTGGGCAGAAACTAGTCTTGGGGAACCCCCACACACCGGGGAGACAAGGGGAGCCCCCCTGCTCCCAGCCTGTTCCCCTCCTTTACCCTGGATGCAGCCCCAGGGCCGACAGCCTCTACTTCCGATCAGTCCTCAGCTCATGTCCCCTCCTGACTAAGTCTCTGTTTCTTTCTGGCCTCTGTGAGCCACGCTGCTGCCTCTCCCGGGGTCTGGAGAGCACTTGAGGGCACGTCCTGTTCCCCAAGGGATTCTCAGCTGCTGACCTAGCAAAAACATTTGGGCTAAAACCACTGCCATGTTTGTTAAGGAACCCTCAGCTCCTCGGCCTCTATTTCTGGTTGTTTCAGGGAAAGAGCTTGCAACAAAAGGAATCGAGATTTCCATTTGGAACGCTGAACAGGCTTCAGCTCTCCAGGCCGCTGCAGAGGATTCTACGTGTGATGCTGCACTGAGGATTCCATGGCCTGGGGGAGGAGCCCTGGCACCAATAGGTGGTATCTGCCACAGGAAGGGGTGGCACATGGGGGACGGGTTTATTTACCTTCCATCACGGAGGCCTGTAACAACAGGAAACTGAAGCTCACACATGACAGTGACTCGCCTCACTTAGTACCGGCAGTCTAGGTAGGGGCAACATGATTGTGTTAGTCCGCTTCCTGTCACTGTGACAAAATCCCAGTTAGTTGACTTCTAAAGAGGAAAGGTTTATCTTGGCTCCTGGCTCCAGAGATTTCAGATCCAAACTCTAGTAATGATTGACACTTACTGAAGAATTATTATGGTCCAGGCTGTCATGTTTTATAGGCATTGGCTCATGTAGTCCAGGGGCAATGATTTTAGAAACATAAGTGATTATTAGCCTCATATTTTAGAAGAGGTTAAAGGTGAGAGACTTCAACCTTGACAACCTTAATGCAGTTTCCTTACTGGAGCTCTGTCTGTTTGCCACTAGCCATGGCCTCTCCCAGGGACTCTCTGAGGAAGGTCCATTATGATTCCCATTTTACAGATGGGCTAAAAGAGGCACCGATGAAAGAGAAGATGAAACGGACATTCCCTCCAAAAGAGGTCAACTTTCCCAAAGTCACAAACTTGAAAGGCAGGGAGCACACTTTACAACATTCACCCCACTCCTGTGTTTCCCAGAAGGGGCTCCTTCCCGACCCAGGGTCCTCACAGCTGGGGGTGAAGCTGGGGCAGGAAGACAGGACAGGTGGTCTTTGTGCCCAGTGTGTCCTAGGGAGCTTGTCCTGGTTACTTTTTTCTCACTGCTGGGACAAAATACCCAATGCTGAAAGTTAGGGAAGGACAGGTTTATTTAGCTCACAGTTTGCAGAGGTTTCAGTCCATACTCCGCTGGCTCCTAGGCAGTGTGGCACGGCAGAGGGCAAAAGTTCGAGGCGGCAGAAGACAGCAAGAGCAACAAGAGCAAATGTGGGGAACAAGCCTCTTTTCCTCCCTTACAGTGTACGCAGGCTGCCTGCCCCTGGGTGGGGGTAGCACTCGCCCCACCTCAGAGCCCTCCTCTTGCACAGCTCAGGACGGTTACAAAGTGAGGACCCTGTCCCCGTGCTGAGTCACGTAGTTAAACTCCTATACTTCTCAGGTTGACAGTGTATCAGCCGTTACAGCACTCAGTGAGATCCTCGCTTTAAGACAGTGTTCCAGAAGAAAACCTGGCAGAATCTGAGGAACAAGGCCCTTTTTCCTGAACAGAACCAGGCAGAATCAGAAAGCAGCACTGTCCTGGTCACAGGCAGAAGGCACCACGGGCCAGGCTGGTTTCCCGGGTTGGCATCTGATGACCGGAAGCTGTGCTTCAGCAAGGCTCCTCCCTGGGCATCTATCTCACCACCATTTTTCCTTGAAGGGAAAGGAATAGAAGTTGAAATATTTGAAAATCGGGGCACAAATAAGCTGCCAGTTCCCAACACAAAGAAATTGAGCCAAATAACCCCCCACTTCCGGTCTCTAAGGCAGGATCTCAGAGGGGTGAGGATACAGAGACCCCAGGATGTGCAGTGCTGGTGGGATCGTTTCCCTGTGGAGAACAGCTCAGCAGCTCCTAAAAAGTTAAATTCAGGCCAGGCGAGGTGACGCATGCCTGTTACCTCAGCATTCGGGAGGCTAAGGCTGAGGAATGCAAGTGCAGGTCTTCCCTGGGCGACTTAGAGGCTTGGTGAGACTCTGTCTCAAATAAATAGTTAAAAAAAACAGGGAGAGGGGCAACTGGGGAATGTAGCTCAGTGCAAAGGCCCTGTGTTCCGTTTCCAGGGTGGAATAAAAAAGTCAAAGTCAGAACTACCATATGACTCAGCGATTCCAGTCCTAGGTACACATTCAAAAGAATTGAAAGCAGGACTTGAACACATATTTGTACACTGCTGTTCACACTCACAGAACCTCACAGGTGGAAACAACCCACATGCCCACAGAGGATGAATCGATAAACACAAAGTAGTACATTCTCGCAATGGAATATTACCCAGCCTTTAAAAAGGGAGAGAGTTCTGACACAGAAAGCTTGAGGCCATTGTAGCACAGACCTGGGTGGGCGGCTTTCCTCTCCATCTGGCAGCTGGGTGCTCCCTCCCGCCCCACCCCAGGGCTCAGCTGATTGCGTCTTGCATTTGAGTTATGGTCAGAGTCTCTTCCTCCAGGGACAGAAGGGAGAAGCTGGATCTTTCCCGTCTTTAATCCCCCGTGCAACTGCACAGGAGGCCTGGCCTCGCCACACGACCCAACAGCACGCTCCACAAGTACACATGTGGCCGTGGTCTTTCCTGCTCCAGAAATGCCACCCGGAGCCTCGGGGGAGACGTTTAGCCCGGTAATGGACCCAGGGAGAGCATCCAGCTCTAGCGAACTTCAGATTAAAGCTTGTTACCATGAGAGGCCCGGAGGCTACCTGCCCTCCCACGGGAAAACAGGTCCCTCATCCAGCCCTCCTTGATCCCATTTCTTTCTTTCCTTTGCTCCTTCTTTGCAGTGCAGGAGATGGAAGCCAGGGCCTTGCACACGCTAAGCACTCGCAGCCCGGCTCCGAGGACGCGTTGGAAATCACACGGTTAGAGCTCCCGGTGATTCCAATGCACAACGCCGGGAAGGCAGCACCTTCCGGGCTGGCTGCTGCCCCACTGTCCTCCTGCGGGGTGGTGACTCCCTGAAGGCCGGGGCCACTGACCACTTGCATAACCCCCTGGTCATCCCGGGGGTCTCCCTGCTGCACTCAGCAGAGGAAGAGAGGCCATTTAGGATGTGAAAAAGCCAGGCCCAGAGCAGAAGGACAAATGGCCTGATGTGGGTGGGGATCACGCTAGCTAAGTTTCCATCTCAGGGGTCAAAGGAAACAGAGGACGATGGCGTTTGTCTAAAGGAGCTCAGCAGAGGCGCTGTGATCTAGCTATCAGTGGTGGGAGAGTGTGGGTGAGGAGGAGCCTCCCCCTTCCCCACCCCCTGGAGGTAATCACCATTTTCCCGCACCCTAACTGCATCAGGGGAAGGAACCCAGCCAAGCTCACCGCTGCCAGGAGCAGCGGATCCCAGCGCAGGCAGCAGTCACTCCAGCGGTGAGATTAAAAAGCCGCCTTCCGGTTTTATTATGACTATTAGTAACTGTTAATTAGGCTGTTGTAGGAACAGCAATCACTCCCCCTCCCCCCTCGCGTGCTAATTACTCTTGGCTTTGGTATCAGCCAAGCAAAAACCCCCATCACTGTTTGGAGGATTCTTTATTCATCTCCTTGTCCTGGCCTCCCTGCTGATCATTTTTAAACAGTCGTGGAGAAGGCTTTTGGTTAAGGGGAGACTGAGTTTTCTCTCTGAGGATCAAGGGCCACATCTGCAGGGCTGATGCCCGGGTGCGGGCACGGGACTGTGACCGTGCTTGCTGGAGGGCACCGGGTGCATCAGGCTGGGCCTGGGTTTTTAGCCAAAGCTTCTGTTTAGGTCCTAAGGTGACCCCAGGGTCTCGCCTTCCTCTTGAGCTTATAGAAAAGGAGACCCTGGAGTAGAGACCCCTGTCAGTGATGCCCCCCACCCCATGGTTTTACAGGTGAGGAAACTGAGGTCCGGAGCGTTGACATGAGCTGCCGGAGTCACAGCTGTACCAGAAGTTCTTGCCACAGACCACGGGACAGTCTGTCACTTTCAGCCATGTTCTGGGAGCCTCCAGGGTGACAGACATGGCTCGCAGGGATCCCAGGCAAAGGTTGGGCTCAGGGTGTCTCATTGGATGCTCTTGTAACCCCACATGGTGGCCAGGAGAGGTTGGGAATCCCTCTGGATCGCTCTTCCCTCTCCTTCTGGTACCAGCACCTGTGTGAGGGAGCCCCTTAGCCCTGTTTGTTAAGATTGCCCCCACCCTTTGTTGCATGGGAGAGAAAATCAGTATCTTCCAATGTCTTAGCCACTGGTGACCTGTGGTAACCCCAGGACTCTTGCGCATGCCCTGGGACATTGGCTCCCCACTGGTCCAGAGTCAGGCTTATTAGAGTGGGGAGGACCCAGGAGGCAGCTGCCTGTAACCAAAGCCCATGTGAAGACAGCAGACTTGAGAGCCAGGGAGAGGGACAGATTCCCACCGGTCAACACCAGTGTGGGCCTGTGACTCCTCATGCCTGGGAGCTAATCAAGGGCTCCTATGCAGTAGCGATCAGAGAGCTCCTTCATCTTGCTGCTAAAACAAACTGGCCATCACTATCTGCCCTGTAGCCTCCTACTAAAGGCGATGTAGGCCCACCCCACCCTGACCCTGAGTTCCTTCTCCTACGCCTAGCCTCCCCTCCCTGGTCCTTCGTGAAGCCCCTACCCCGGCCCCCTCCTCTCACATTTTAAAGCCACCAAAGCCAGAGTCTCAAAGGCCACACCTCTCCCGGGCCCACATGCTGGCAGACTCAGGAGCGAGTGGTACCGGGCGCTGCACAAAGGCAGCTGCCTGCGCCTCCGAGCTACACTGTGAGTGCGGCAGGCAGACAAGCCACGTGTGGAGCCACCATGATTCCAGGGTAGGGCCTGGGTCCTTGTCATCCCACATCCTTAGTTCCTGGAACTGTGACTGCCCAAAGGGTAGACTCAGCAAAACCAAAACCAAAAGCTGTGGTCTGGGGGATGAAACCCAGGGCCTTCGCCCGGAGCCATAGTCCCAGCCTTCTTCTTACTTTTTACTTTGGGACGGGGTCTTGCTAATTCAATAAATTGTCCAGGCTGGGCTCAAATTTGCAGCCCTCCTGCCTCAGCCTCCCAGGGGGCTGTGATTTCAGGTCTGTGACACTACGCCTGATTAGCAAATGGGTTTTGAATGGTACTCCGTGGCTTCACTAAAAAATGCCACAACAATTCAAAAATTAGAGGGTTCTCTTCCCACCAGGTGGGGAGACTCGAAGGAATTTCCCTGGCACTGACCCTCAGTAGGAATTCAGTAGACAGAGGTGGGCAAGGGCTGCAGGGAAAGCCAAGCAAGGTAGAAAAATTGCAGAGCGGAAATCCTGTGGCCACTGTTCCAGCACCAGAGCCCATGGAGTGACATTGGTTACTGCCTGATGGATGCACTGATTCATGTGTTTTTTCCACCAGGTCGTCTCTTCATTCACTTGGCCACACATGCGCGGATGCACTTAGTTAACCGAACAGCTACTTACCCAGGGCTGGCTAATCCCTGGTACCCGGTTGTTGGTCGTTCAGTGACTGAATGAACTTCTGTTTCTATCTGCCCTGGTGCTACGTGGAAGGAACATGGATGGATGAAAGGGAACTGTGTGTATTCTCTGCCGAGTGTATCAACCAGCAACTTGTGCTGAAGGACTTATTTGGCCTCCTCTATGGGCCAGTGCTGTGGAGGCAGAGTGAGCAGGAGGCCTGAAGTTCCTGCTTCCTGGGGCTGACATTCCAGCTGCTGAAAGGACCCTGCCAGCCATCTGTCTCCTCCTTCTCTTTATCCTTCCTGGAGGGGATTCTGCCCAGGGTGAGGAGTCTGGGCTTGGGGCCCCTGCTCTGTCTTTCTACATAATTTTCTCAGGGTGTCAGAAAGCAAATGTGCTTTTTTTTTTTTTTTTTTTTTGGTACCAGGGATCGAACTCACGACCTCATGCTTACAAAGCAGGCACTTATGCTGCTGAGCTAAATCCCCAATCCTGAATGTGCCTCTCCACAAGCAAAACCCTAAGCAAACAAAAGCATCAAAAACAACCATGGCAGATGGGGCAACCTGGAGTCAGGAGAGGGTGTGGTGATGTTTGGATTCTGGCTCACATAGTAAGGCTGACACATTTCAGGGCCTTTGTGACTCTCTCCTAAAACACAGCACCGAACGGGAATCGTATCCAGGTTTGGTTTTTGTGGAATAAGCCTTGAAAGAGTTTCTTGTCCCAAAGGGCCAGCTGGCCTGCTGGCCCGAACCTCCTGTGAAGCTGAGCCGGCCTTGAAGCCCAAGCGGGGACCCTTCCCCCACTTCCTTTTCAGTTCAGCAAGAAGCTGGGCCTCCTTTGAGAGAAAACAAACACATATAGGTTCACAAAGAGGCAGACTCTCACCTCACTCTCCTGGCCCCCTTTAGGAACCGCCTGGGGCGGACAGAAGAGTCTACTGGACCCAAGGCAAGGGGTCACACTTGTTAGAACCCTAACTCTCCGCAGACCTACTAGGCAAGGGGGCAACCCCAGCTATTTGGGAGGCTGAGGCAGGAGGATTGCAAGTTAGAGGCCATGCTAGGCAACTGAGAAAGAGCCTGTCTCAAAATAACATAAAAAGGGCTGAGGATGTAGCTCAGTGGTAGAGTACTTGCCTAGTATGCATGAGGCCCTGGGTTCAATCTCCAGTACTGCAAAAGACCAGAAAACAAACTTAAGAAAAGATCACTGGTCTGTGGGTCTCCAAATACCTGTGAGATTTGCCTGAGGTGAGGTAACCTTGGGGAACTTGGCCACCAGCCACCCTCTCCCCTCCTCCAGCATCCTCGCCTCTGACACTGAGCAATTATACAACTCAGGTACTGAGCTGGATGCTGGAGAGGCAAAGCTGGTCAGGACAGGATCATCCTGGAGTAGCTCACAAGTGGAGAAAAGCAAACCCATCCATCTACCCATCCATCCATCCATCCATCCATCCATCCATCCATCCATCCACCCTCCCATCCATCTGCCTGTCCATATGTCCATCCAAAAACTGAGCAAAGCACCAGTTGTCTTTGGCCTCGGATGTGGTGGGGGTGAGTGTGCCTCTGCTCCAGCATCTTGTGGGGTGCACAGAAATTCTGAAGGATCAGGAAGAGGACAGGAAGAGGCTGGACCCTGCCCCTGATGGTCAGCAGCACATATGTTTTGAAGACTCATTCTCAAGTGCCAAGATTGTTGCCACAGAGCTCTCTCGTTGCCCTGCTCCAGCTTGTGAGCAGAGGACCAGACCCTCACTCCATGCCACCACAGAGAGAAAGCGTCATTCCTCAGAAAATAACAAAATGGAACTTCCAAATGCTGCGTTATTCCTCGACTTAGTACCCAGAGCCCCCAAAGTCCAGTAAAGGTGGGGTCTTTCATGTGTGTGTGGGGGTGGGGGGTGACGGGGCAAGAGAGCCATGGAATTCCACGGAAGGAAAGGAGAAGGGACAAAGAGTGCTCGGCCACAGTGCCACAAGACTGGGGCTAACGCAGATGGCTGCAGGGACAAGGAGTGCAGGGCCCAGAGGCGCCTTCCGCGGGGCAGAGGTTCAAAGGCGCTGACTGCTGAGGTCTGATCCGAGTGTTATTTGGGGCGGGAGGCAGGACGGGATCAGGCAGGGAGAGCTCGGGCAAGGAGACAGCTGGAGCGCGTGGCAAGTCAGAGAAGGAGGTGACCTGGGACACTCCTAACCCCACTCCCTCTGCCCCATGAATCCCTGTGGTTCAGTGTCCAGCTGGCTGCCCCTGAGGAGGGCCTGTGTGCCTGAGGTCGCAGGTCCCCCCGCACCACACAGTGCTGCTGGTGTCCTTGGTGGCACCCATTCTCTGTCCTCTGAGCTATAGGGGGACCAAGGTGCTCCTGAGGCCTCTGGGTAGCACTCAGCTCCCAGACACACAGGGAGATTCTGATGGACAAAAGCGTCATTTGGCAAGTGAGACAGATCCCTGCTGACCGCGGATGTCCTGAGGTTCTGCCTTCAGGAAAGCACTGGCTCCTTCCCCACCCCCACCCCCCACTCATGGCAAATGGCCTAATAAACCAGTGCCACCTCCTTCTCCCCGGACCAAAGGGCTCAGGGTGACAATTCCCACAGCCGAGCCAGCAGGGGCAGGCTCATGTGCAAACCCCAAATCGTAGAAATCCCACATGGCCTCCAGCCCTCCTGGGAACTCGCTGGCTCTCCACCTGTGTGCGTGTGGCAGGGGGACAGGCCAGGAGCCCATGATGGGAAGTGCCAGGCCAACCTCCTTTGCCTCTGGCAGGGCCTCGATTCCAGCTTCAGACAAGAGCGCAGGCAGGGAGCTCGGGAAGTGTGGCGGAAGTGTGGCGGCTGTGGTCCTTTGAAGGCCTTTGAGGGTCAGAGGTGAGAAGGAGACACCCTGCCTTTGGCTCCCACCCAGGCTCAGGGGAGGGGACCCTCCTGCATGGGGGGAGCTGGGAACAGATGGTTGCTCAGAGGTGGGAGATTAGCATGGGAACCAGCGCTTGCTCCCACCGGAATGAAAAGCCATCTTGTTGCTGGCAGTCACTTGTCACTTCTGAGGCAGCCCTAACCAGGCCAGGGCCCAGGAGGTGTGGACATAGGTCACCCGCTCCTGGGGCTTCTCTGCTCGCCTGCCTTGTGCCTCCTGGATTTAAAATCTGAGCTGAAATGCTTTCTGATGCAGCAGAGGGTGAAAATACCACTCACTGCTTTTAAAGCCAGATGAGTCCAGATTTGAACTCAGACCCTGTTCTCTGTGCTGTGTGAACTCTGCGAGTCTGCTTCGCCTCTCCGGGGCTTGGTCATCACCCCTAGTTTATGGAGATCCTGCTATTAGGAATAAAAACCCCGTGTGTGAACCTCTTTAAGGTGAGGCCTCGTGCAGACTCCAGTCTGCAGAAACTGCTCTCATTCTGCTTCTAAAATTCAGCAGAGTTGCTGTGCAGGGTCTCAGCTGAATCCACTCCACTGGCCAGGAAGCAAGGGAAACCTCTCCTCCTCCCCGAGTGGATGGCTGCACGTCTATGATTTATTTGCTGATTAACTGGATGCCAGGAGATAATTCCATTTCAATTACATCACTGGCTTGTGGGGACAGACAGGGGCTGCCAACCTCGATACATTAAGACTGAGTACGCTGGAGTGTTGCCAGGGCCTGGGCAGCACCGGGTCCCCTCGCTTTGGTGCCCAGGCAGCACAGCCACTTCCACCACTCTGCTCCCAGAACACCACCTCCCCTGGGATGCAGGTAGAACCAGGAATCTAACCATGGATCACAGCCCAGGCTTAGGTTGTAGTCAGTAGACTCCAAGGTCATTAAAAAGGAGCCCATCTGGTGGGCCTGGCCTAATCAGGCGAGCCATTAAAAGGGCCCAGGCCCTTTCTAAGTGAGGGTGAATGGGGGGAGGTGTGGTAAGGAACAGCAGGTGGCCTCTAGGAGCTGAGCATGGCTTTCCCAAACAGCCACCAAGGGAACAGTAGCCTCTGTCCGACCACTGGGAAGAATAGAATGATTCCAATGACTTGAACTTGAAAGTGGACCTAGGATTTCAGAGAAAAAGCAACACAGCTAACACCCGATTTCGGCCTGGGGAGGCGCCGATCCTGTTTGGCTACAGCCAGACTTTACAGAACTCATGAGGTAATGAAGATCCTGAGCCGCTGAGTGTGTGGTTACTTGTTCCCAGCCTTGGGTCACAGGTACACGGGTGGTGCCCACACATCCCCTCTCCGCCCCTCTCCCTAGAGCCTGTGCTTTGGGCCCTGCGTCTCCCTCCCCCCATCCCGCCTCCTTGTGCTCTTCCTGCAGACTGGATCTCCTTCCTGCGTGGTGCACACCGTGGGTGACACCGGCCCGGCCGTGCCTCGCAGATGGACCCAGCCACTCTGGACAGCACCTGCAGGGAGGGGCCTGGACGCCAGGACCTGCTCAGCTGTCTCCTCTGACCACAGGCTGCACCTCCCTCCTCCTGCAGCAGGGCCCTGAGGCTGCGGGCTCTCTGCTTGCTTTCCCCAGACCTAACTAGCTCTCTTCTGTCTCTGCTTAGATGCCACCTCCTGGGCAAGGCTGTCCCCAACCTCCCAGTTCACAGTGGCAGCAGGGCGCCCTGCTCCCTGCATCACCTGCTCTCCCTACATCTGAGGGTGCTCAGCGCACCAGCCGGTATATCGTCCTGGTCTCCTTTTGCGGTGCTGGGGATGGTGCCAGAGCCTCGCAGAAGCCTGGGAAGGGCTGTGTCCTTGAGCCACAGCGCAGCCCACGATTTCTCTTCTTTATCTACAATCTCTTCTGCAAGAGCATCGGCTCCTCCCAGCCTAGAACTTCGGTCAGTTCTTGGTGCCCTGAATCGTACACTTAAAATCGCACCTGGCACACAGCTGGCGCTTGAGAAGTAGATTTTGAATGAACAAAGCCGGGGCGGTAAAGGGGGTCCTCAAACTCTGCTGCCTGAAGCTATCCTAGCAAATGCATCTCGGACTGCTGGCGTGGACATACTGCCCTCCTCCTGGGCCGTCCTGAGCCTAGCAACCATCTCCTCTTCTTTCGCTAGACAGGCCATGCCAGTGTTTCTCTACATGTCGGCGGCGTACCCTGACCTCTGGAACTGTCTAGGGGAGGTGATTTGAAAACACTGGACCCCCCTAGCCAGGTCTGGTGGTGAGTGCTTGTGATACTTGCGCTCGGAGGCTAAGGCAGCAGAATCACAAGTGACAGTGCAGCTTAGAGACTTAGTAAGATCCTGTCTAAAAAAAGGAAAAGAATTAAAGAGTTGGGGATGTAGCGCAATGCAAAGATCTGGGGTTCAACCCCCAGTACTGGGGTTCCAGGGTGTGACTCAGTGGGACAGCACTTACCAAGCATGTGCAGGCTCTGGGTTTGATTCCCAGCACCACAAAAATGCACGTGTGTGTGTGTGTGTGTGTGTGTAATAAAAATGTACACTCCTGAGCCAGGGGCAGAGAGTCTGTATTGTAATGAGTGCTCATTTTCAGGCACATCAAAGTTTGGGAATGCGGACTTGGGAAACAAGCATCTTTTGCCCTCTGACTGGATCCTGCAGAGAATTTCCACCTTCCAGCTGCCCTTATCTGCTGGGGATCATAAACCAAGACAGCGGCTGTGTGAGAAGAGGGGCCCTAGCATTTCAGCGCCTCCCCACCCCGCCTTGCCTCCAGGCACACTTCTGTCGATGCCTGCCCCACAGCTCCCGTTTAGGAGGTGGCTGGTCCACCATCCAGCAGCCTCCTCGCTTCCCCCAAAGCTCTTCCTCTCCTGAGGCCATGGTTTGAAGCTTGAACTTGAAGCTCAGAGATCAGAGTCTGGAGACTAAAGTTCTTGTCAGATCCTACCCAGCTGCCCTGGAGCCTTCAGAGGTCAGGTTTTAAGAGGAGAGTGGTCTGGGTAGTGGGAGAAGCGGAGGCCAGGTCAGGAGCCATGCATGGACACCCTGTCTAAGCAGGAACCAAGGCAACCCGGACTGGCTGCCTCTGAGGCTGCAGGGTGGACAAGAGGGAGCATCTCCATGACAGCGACCTGCAGAAGGCCACAGAACAGCTGTGGTGGCTCACGCACATCCTGGAAGCTCTTTCCAAAGTCCCCACCTTGAACACTGAAGAGTGACCAGAAGAATATCCAACCCCTAAGCTAGGAGAAATTGTGTGGAACCTTCCAGAATGCCTCAGAATTCCCCAGGAGGGGCCATGCAGGAACCTGGCAAGGAGCATCCGTGTCCGGCTCTGCTCCTGGGTCCCAGCCCTGGCACCTGGCTGCCACCCATTGTTGTCAAGGCAACCACAGCCACATGCTGCAGCACTGGGACATCAGAGATCACTGTCATGACATGAGGTGACCAGAAGACCATCTCTGTACTCACATCATCAGCTTAAAACCCTGGACTGCGCACGTGAAATAAAGCACTGTTTGCTCCTCACCGTCAGCTTAGCTTCTTGGGGACCTGCTTCATTTTGTTCTTGTCCTAACTCCAGACACTGGCTGCCGGGCGCAGGCCACAGGCACTGTGTAGTCACTGGAATTGCTCAATTACCTGCAGCAGTGTAAAACCCCTGTCACAAAGTCTGGGGCTCTGCAGCCACAACCCGAAAACTCCTGGGGGAGAGGGAAAGGCAGTCACCTCCCTCAAACCCCCCATCTCTTATGTCTGAGCCCAGCCAGCTGCTGAAGCTACACTTCCGGAAAGGGGACTCACTTCCTTCCCACATCACACACGGGCAACGCTTCTTCTCTCCCAGGGGACACGGGGGAAGGAGACCCAGAATATGCTTCCCCCCCACTCATTTCAAAACACTTATGAAGCAAGCTAACTTATGAAGGCTTGGGGTCCTTGGGGTGCACCATGAGGCAGAAGTGTTCCAGTTCTCCCCATTCATGGCACCCTTAAAAGTCTTTAGTTTTTTCACGGTGCCCTTAGGTGAAAAGAAACCCTAAACCTTGTATTTATTAAATACTTAGCTAGCACCAAAAACAACTTAATAAATATTTATGTTCTAATAACAGTCAGTTCAAAGACTAATGCAGATCCACTGGAAGGAAAATAAAAACAATAGCTTAATCTTGTTCTTAAATAATCAGGAGTAGTTACAGAAGGGATGGGTGTGCCTTTGGGGCACCGACCATCCCCTCTCCAGCCCGCACTGATTTGGGTGCTGCCTGCCCCTTCCTCTCTCATTCATGGTCAAAAACCAGCTCTGAAAAGGGAGGATTTCACCGGAAGTTTGGGCGGCGGAGCAGAGCTCAGAACCGCAACCCTGCAGCTCACCCAGCATCCGGCAGGTGTCGCTCTGTTTTGCAGCCCGTGTACTCCCTGCAACACCCTAGGAGACCTTGGCCAAACAGTTCCTTGGCTCTCAGGTCTGCTTCCTGCTTGGGGTCTTACTGGGCGCCCTTCCCTGGTCCATGAGGTAAGTACTGTGATTATCACCTCACTTACAAGTGAAGAAACCAAGGCCCAGCAGCGTTAATTAGCTCAGAATCATCAGGGACTCACACCCTGGTGCTGTGGAGCACAGTCTATGCTCTGCACCTCCTACCACAGCTCGAGGACCCAGGTTCAAGTCCAGACTCTGCTACTCACTCACTAGCTCTGTGTTCTAGCAAGTTTCTCGACCTCCCTGGTCCTTGAGTCTCTTTCTCTGTGGACCTCAGGCCAGCGTATGACTTTAATGACAAAGGGTAGGAGACGAGAAGTCTCAGCATTCACTCAGAAGCAAGGCCTCCCGGGAAAAGCAAGGTTGAGAGGAAGAGAGAGGAAAGCTACATGAAAGGCAGGTCCCACAGGAAGACTCAGAGGACAATGTATGTCCTGGGACCTCAGGGCTGGGCCCCCTCAGCCAGGCTCTGAGCTCAGGGTGACAGAGATGATATATTTGCAAAGAAGGAGTTCAAAATGAATGGGCAATGGGTGCCACGACATGAGGTCTTTTAGTTATAATTGCTCCAAAAATAATAATAAAAGCCACCGGGCCTCTTTAATAACTCGGCAGTTTCATTAGGTGTTTCCCGTGCTCATACAGGGGTGGTAGAGTGTTCATGGGTGCTAATGACGTGCTTCTCCAGAGCCCCGTTTCATCAAAGGAGCTGCAAGCCCAAGTGTTGAGAAGTAAATTTCCTGTGCAACGATACATCAGGAAGGAAAGTAAACTGAACACTAGCCAGGGCCCGCTCCCCGCTCATGGGGAGCCTTGGAATCTGGGAGACCTGAACATCGGGGTTCCCTGCTGTGGGAGGCACCTCTTACTGGCAAATCGGCGGGAAAGTTCCCTAAGGAACAGAAGAAGCTCCAGTTCCCCAGTCCCGGGCCCTAAGCCTCAGTGGGAATGGGGACGCTTGCAAGGGCAGAATCTAAGGGGCTCACCTTCTGGGTGCTCTGTGCCAAGGTACGGTTTTTTTCCACTGTTAAAAACGTGAAAACCATCCCTACCCCAAGGGCCGCACAGAAACAAACAGGTTGTGGGGTGTTCGAGCCCTGCTGTAGGGCCCGGGTGTTCACCATGGAATCAGTTCTGTAGTCTAACACGTTCCTTTTTCTTTTATACTGTACTTCCACCTCATGAGGCTGTAAAGAAAACACTCCAGGACAGAGGGTGGGGCCAGAATCCACGGGCCTCAGGAGATGCCACAGTTTCCAGAGCCTGCACCGAAGGCTGGGTCCAAGCTTCGGCCGGTTCCAGGTTTCTTGGCTCCTTCATGTTCCTTGGTGTCGCTGAGGAGCACTGGTTACTGTGACCTCTCAGGAGCCCGGGAGGGGCTCCTGGCAAAAAGCTCCTGCAGTGGGACAGCCAGCGACTGGTGGGGGGCTGAAGAAGACACCTGCCTTGCTGGCAGGAGGGACAACAAGGGGCTTCACTCTGTGGCACAGACCCCAGCTGAGTCCTCCTTCTCTTAGGGACACTCAGGTCATTCTCCATCTGCTGCCCGGAAGGTTGGTGAGAAATGGTGGCTTCCTGGTCACTGCCAAACAAGCGGCCCCCGGGAGGATTAGGATCACTATGGTGGATCTAAAATTAAATCTATTTGGGGCTTCACGGTGGGCCAAATAGACTTGCTGGCTCCTCACCAAGACCCTTCCGAGGCAAGGACTGTCACCACCAAGAAAGTGACATCTTACAGAGGAGGATGCCTAGGTCCTGAGCAGTTAGGGGTCTGATTAAGCACCTAGGCTGGGGTTCTTGCGTGCGCCCAAGACGTCTATAAACATGGCACTGCAGCCTGGGAAAACTTCCCCGCCCAGCAAGGCCAGCAGCCCACAGTCTGGGGGCTGTGTTAGAATCCCCCGGGGGCAGTCACTAGGAAGGGTACCTGAGCCCCAGCTGAGAGCCCAGGGCCAGCAGCCCCGAAGTGGATCCCAGTGAAATGCATTTAGCAAGCATCCCAGGTGGCCTGGAAATCACTGCACAAAGCCTGCCTGCTACCCCTGACTTCCTTCATAATTAATTCTTTGCATTAATTAATTCCTCAGGAGGGGCCTGCAGCCCTGAGACACACACTGCTTCAGGAAGCCTGGGTTCAAGGCCAAAGCCTATTTCTGTTTTTCCCAGCAACCCACTGCCCAGTGCTGGGTGAGAGAGAGAGAGAGAGACAGAGATAGAGACAGAGGAAGAAAGAGAGAAAGAGAAAGCGAGACAGAGAGAGAGAGAGAGAGAGAGAGAGAGAGAGAGAGAGAAGCAGGCCAACCACGGCCTCTGTCTCCCTCCTACACTCAGCCCGAATTGGCCCCAGTGCCTGACTCTGAACCGAAATTGACAGTTTCCTACCCAAGTGACCTTGGGCAGGTCACCTAACAGGGCTGGCTTCAGGATCACACGGATGCCAGTCAGCTGGGGGTTTTCAAAGTGTGACCACGCAGACCCCAGGTTTCGGGCTCAGTAGGTCATGGTCGAACACCTGCATTTCTCACGGGTTCCCAGACGGCGTGCAGCTGCTGCTGGCCTGGGGGACCCTGCTGGCCTGGGCACCCTGCTGTGAGAAGCACCAGGACATACGCGTAGCTGAAACTGTGTTGGACCCGAGCGATTGCAATTCACTGCTACACAGTGGCTACTGGTTTGGTGGCTGTTCTGTATAGGGGCCACCACAAACCTTGCAGGGCTTAAGCTCTTCAGACAGCCCTGTTACCTGAGGCAGGATGATTTGGAGACAGTGTCCTCAAGGCGGTAACTCAGGAACAAAAATAAAGATGAGAGAGAACGTGCCCTGGCCTAGGGGTGCTCACACCCTGCCGAGAGGGTCCAGGAGCCAGGTGACTAGCCATCTGGGGACCGGAGCCTCCATCAGCTGGCAGGCCCCCCCAAGCTCTAGTCTCCAGGCTGCTTTGGGGGTGCACATCTGCTTCTCTTTGGCACCAGCTGCCAGGCCCAGCTGGGAGCTGCTTGTCCCAGGAGCACCCAGAACCTTCATAGAGGCTCATCTCAGATCTTCCCTTAAGCCCTCGCTTGGGTGACCTCACCTAGGGAAGCCAGCTGTCTGAAGCCTCAGGCACAAAGCCGGTGGCAGGCAGGTGAGGCTGACTTTGGGTGCTACCCCCGCCCCCCAGCACTCATGGACTGAGAGAGAACAGGCTGAGAGTGTGTGGTGCTCAGTGTAGCCCAGATGTTCCGGGAAGGTCTCGTCATAGATTGTTTTTCCACTACTGAGGATTGACCCCTCGGCTTCTGCACAGAGCTACATCTGCAGCCCTTTTTATTTTTACTTATGAGACAGAGTATTGCTAAGTTTCCTGGGCTGAGCTCAAATTTGCGATCTTCCTGCCTCAGCCTCCCAGAACACTGGGATTACAGCCATGCACTACTGAGTTTGAACCTGGGAACGCCCAGCCTTAAGGAACCGGTGTGGCTGTGCTACGTAGAGTAGTCCAGGGATCTGCAGCCACGATACCACCGAGGGCCCGTTAGAAACACAGATTCCCAGCAGCTCCTGACCTGCTTAGCCAGAACTCCGCATTTTAACACAGTACCCAGGTATGTGACACGGAGGTCACTGCAGGTCAGGGAGCTGCAGGACCCAAAACCAATGGTGAAGCAGCCAGGATGAGCTGGCACCCAGGGGTCTGAGTCTGAATCTCTGGTCTTCCACCTGGTGATAGGTAATTAATGTGGGCAAAGCTTTACTCCCCACAGCCTCAGTTTCCTCATCCATAGAATGGAGACAGCAATAACACTGCCCTTTAGAAGGCTGAACTCCATCTCCGTATCAATTATCAGAGTGCCTTCCAGGACTAGGAACCATGAGAGGAAGAGGAGACTCGCAGAGAAGAAGACAGCCTCCCGTTCCCATGGACTTACAGTTAGAGGAAATATTAATTAAAGAATTAGGCAAAGTTGGGTGTGGTGGCACATGCCTATAATCTCAGCACTCTGGGAGGCCAAGACAGGAGGATCACAAGTATGAGTCCAGCCTGACCAACTTAGAGACTTAGCAAGACCCTGTCTGAAAATAAAAAATGAAAAAGTCTGGGAATGTAGTTCAATCTAAAAATCCTGGTTCAATCTTCAATTACCCCCCCCCCACCAAAAAAGAATTTGGTTGATGGAACGTGATCACTCATGTGAAGGTTACAGGGGAGAGGTACAGTGCCATTGGGGGATGGGGGGGTCCAGGCAGTCTTCCCTAAGAGTTGCCACCTGCACTGAGGCAGAGTGGAGCAGGGGACCATGAGGAGGCAGCACAATGTCCCGTGAGCGCCTGGCTCACAGTAGGTGCCCACTGTGAGAGGGAGACAGAGGGTGTATTAGTCATTACAGCTCTGTAACAAATTGCCCCAGAACCCTCCCATCTTGGGAGTTAAAATTTGGTGTGTGGTTATCTTCTCTCCCCTGGCAAATTATAAACTCAGTAAGGAAGAAGTCCTATCTGTTCTTTGCTTTGCTTTGCTACCATCTCCTAGGAACCTTGCTCTAACGGGGACTCAATAAATACGTTCAAATTAGTTTTCTGGTATCCTTCTGCATCTTGGTCATTTTCTGGTCCCTAGATGATCTATGGGATGCTGGAAGTTTGTGCCAATAGCACCAGCATCTCCCAGACTCGACAGGGGAAGCGAAAATAAACAAAGCAGCTTGAGGAAGGACAGAAGGGAGTTTGCAAAGTAATTGAAAAAGCAGGCGGACCATGGAAGAATCAGAATAGAAAGCCCAGTTCCGCCACGGCCCGAGGCACCTTGCGGGACAATGCTCAGAAGAGACAAGGGCAAAAAAAATCCAAAGACCTGACTTGCAAACAAATTAGTTTTAATGGAACATTTCAGTCCCAGGGGAAAATGGCAACACCAAGTAGAAACGAGAGCGCAGGTAATGGGTTGGTAGAAGTGGTGCCCAGCTACAAAACAGGGCAGATGAAACCCAAAGAGCGATTGGTTTAATGTTTTAGATTAATTGTAAACGGTCAATAATGTGATTCACTTGGGGAGACCAGAGGCGTCTGAGCTATGCTGAGTAATCCGCTTAGGTTGGTAATTATTGTTTGTATTTATGGAATTAAGGACACAAAAAGGTGCTTTAGAGAAAGCACCACAGAGCACAGGGAGTCTAAACCCAGCTCTCCCACTGCCGCGTCTGTGCCCGCAGCAAGGCGTCGTGGACACTGTGGTTCCTACACAGAGCATGGGAAGAGGGAAAGAAATCTTCCTGTCACTCTGCGCTCTGTGTCGGATTCACTGCCAGTTCCACAGAACTCACTTTTCCCCATCTTATTTTTTTTTCATTCAAAAAATTGATTGGGGGAGTTTAAAAAGCACATCAAAGAACAAATATGAAAATAATGGTGCTTAGGTTCACCAGGCAGAATTAATCACTGCTAATGTCTCACCTTTGTGCTTTCTCTCTTTGTGGTTTTTGTTTTAACAAAGATGGCATTGTGTAGGGGAGGAGGTGTAAAGATGAATCCTGTCAGTGTGGACCTGGGGATTGAACCCAGGGCCTTCATACTGAGTCACATCTCTGAACCTATTTTTATTTTTTGGGAGATAGGGTCTAAAGTCACTAAATTGCTTGGGCTCAAACTTGGAATCCTCCTGCCTCAGCCTCCTAGAATTCTAGGTATGCGCGACCATGCCAGACTAGAATTAAAAATATATAGAAAATTATAAAGCTAAAAGTACAAAGTGTATCCTTGATTGTACCATTTGCAGTGGACATCTTTGCAGGTCTGTGTACATGGAAGCTTCCCAAGGGCTGGCATTCTGTCTCTTTCCATCACTGCCAGGTTTCCAGAGCCTAGGACAGTGTGGGACAGACAGGAGATGTCCAGCAAGGTCTCCGCTGGAAGCCTGGCTGTCAGAGATGCAGCATGGGAAAGCTGAGGGCATGTACCCACCCCCTCCTCCACCCCATGCTGTTTCCCTCTGGGGAACAAGCAGAGAAGGAAGTAGGAGGGAGAAAGGGGAAACTGAGGCGCGAGGTAGACAGAGGGCTGATGGGCCAGGCAGCAGAAGGGGGATGTCCCAGGCTCACTCTGTCCATCACGGGGGAAACTCTTGGGGCAATGTTTGCTCAGCTCGCTGGGGTTGAACTGACCAAGCTCCACAAGGCCACAAGTCACAGCAAGCTCTGGTTCCCCCAGGACCCACTTGCTGCTACCCTGGGAGCAGGGGACATGGGTGGCTTGGAGCATCTGTCACCCTGCTGGGTGGGGAGGCTCGGGTGGCTGAACTGAAGCAGGGCTCAGGTTAGGGTGTGAGTTAGCCTGGGGAGGGGCAGTGACAGCAGGCAGGAGGACCTGGGGACTGGGGCTAGGATCTCGTCGTGAGAGTTCAGCCTCCAGGACAGAACCCTGGACAGTGGGGCAGTGGTGCGGTCAGGACCCGGGTTTGCGGGGCACAGGACTGTTGCCAGGGCAGCTGGCGGATGTTTGAGGGTTCATCCTGAAACTCAAAGGGACATGGCAATGGACGGATGCAAAGGAAAGGAGGAAGTAAAAAAGTTCCCCTTTCTCTCTCTTTTTAATTACAGAAAGGTCTGCTCACCGGGAAAGAGCTTCGGCATCCAGGGGCCACTGTGCCAACCAAGTGTCATCCAGGCCCCATTCCTGACACCCACCCTTGTGCCCACCCCTGGGTGGCCAGGGCATGGCCTGCCCGAGGCTTCTGAGTGTACATGTAACTACCTGGCTGTACTCTTTTTGGGAGAAGGTAACACTTTTATGCATTTACTGAAAACCAAAAGAGAAAAAAAAAAAAAGATTATGAGTGACTATTTCTTCTTCATCAACCAACCAAACTGTGGCCCTCAAGAATGTCCTTCCCAGTTTTAAATTTAACTTTTCATGCTGAGTAGATAGAATACTGTAGCTACTTAATGACCCAAGAACATGCTCACATTTCAAGTTTTTTGAAATGCCTAATTTTATTTAATAACAGCTTTATGTTTGTTCATGATGGGTACTTGATTTTATGTGACAGAAATGGACCAGCTCATGTAGAAGGGCATGCGGTATGTTGCTCATTTTAAATGTAATTGTGTTTTTCGGACATCTGTCCTTGTCTGTGTGGGTCAACTGTGATCCTTTTTACCTCCTAGTATTTCATAGTGTAAGCCTGGTTCGAAAAATAGGATGAACATATAAATTTAAAAATTTTTACAGTGGGAGACACCTTGCTGTTAATCTCCCTCAAAATTCTCCCCCTTGATTTGTGCCCATCCTACCGTTCTTGCCAGTTGCTGAAGCAATTCTGGAATAAAAATAGGAAGAAAAATAGCCAGTGAAAAGCAGGCTCCTAAAAATATTTCGCCATGTCCTCATCCACCTTCGTCACCAGATCTGGAACCACGTGACTGCTGGATCTTCCCCAGGGTCAAAATGACTGTGAAAGATACATGTTTTAAACCCATTTGAGGTACCTGGGGAGCCACAGGAGCATAAGTGAAGACTCTCACGAAAGAAGGCTCCCAGAACTGCTTCGGAAAGTGGCAGGAATAATGGGATATGTGTGCTTGGAGGAGGGTTCATGGCAGTGTGTCTTTCACTGTACTAAATTTTTAAAAACTTTTAAGCATTTTTGATTATACTGTGTATATCTACGACTGTCTATCCAGCCCAAGCTGCGATGGACCGAGGAGCAAGTAGGATTTCGGTTCACCTTTGCAAAAACCACGGCTGCAGCAGGCAGGCTTCCGTACGCATCTCTGCAAAATCTGCTTCCTGCTTCTGAGATCTCAGAAATGCGTCAAAATCTGCACAGAGCTCACCAAGCTGCGTTTCCAACAGGCCGTACTGATCTGCACACTTGTGGGCCGCACTCAAATGTCATCCTGGAGGTGAACACACAGCCACGACTGGACCTTGTGTGTGGACCAGGCTGCATCAAGGCTGCCACACGCCCGACTCACCCTACACAGAGCTCTGTGACTCCCTACTGGGGGTGCTGGCAGTGCCACCACCCAGTCCTCCCGCAGCCCCCGGCCCCCGAGCATCAGCAGCACAGGAAGAAACCCCGGGGTGAAGGTTGCCTGATGGCACTCGGGCCGGAGCGCTTCACCGTCACTGGCCAAGGAGGCAGCAGGAAAACACCTTCGAAGTGGTGATGAGGCAACCGGAGCAAACGGCCAGGACAGTGCCCGCGTGAAGGGCGCTCTGTGACAGTGATGAGGAAGGCGAGGACGGGAGCAGGGAGGGAGGCTGCACAGGAAGTTAAGCAGAGAAGAATGTTGCAAGAGCGCGAGGCAGGAAAGGTCAGTGACGGCAGATGGCTGTGTCAGAGCGAAGCAGCAAAAGCAATTTAGCGACTGCATAGGTTGATGCCCTGAATTAAATTTGTTCCTGGTCTCCACGGCGAGGCAGGTTCCCGGATGAGACGGGAACCCTGTGGGAGGAGAAAGGAAACTGTGGGGACGGGGGAGGGAATCAGGGCCTCCCTGGTCTGCAACAACCGCGAGACATGCCTGAGGGGCTGGCGGGCCTTTGGGATCTGGCTGAGCACCCCATGACAGCTCATGGGAAATGACGGCATCGCCAGGACTCGGCCCACCACTGAGGATGATTGTAGGAGCCAGAGGGAAAAAACAAAAACAAAACAAAACAAAACATAAACAAACACAATCCTGCTTCCCTCCGAGTTACAGGGCAGCAGCTAGACACCGGGGGGGGGGGTCGTGTCCAAGAAGGACGTCTCCTGATGTACCCTCCTGTCACACTGAAAGGTGACACAGTTCCAGGATCTGAAGCTTGGGCTCTACTCGTCCAATCCTTTGCCAGGTGACTTGAGACATGTCCCTTAAACTCCTTGTCCTATCTACCAGGTGGCAGAGATGGGATTCACGGATCTCCTCTCCCACTTTCCAGGTTCACTCTCCTCATCTTCTGATTTCCTTGTTTCCAAACATGCCACAGGGCCTTGGCACTGGAGGCTCCCTCTGCCTGGGATGCTCTTCCCAACAACCAGACAATCCTCCCTCTCCTTTCCCCTCTTTGGTGCAGCACCACCTCTTCAGGGAGGCCCTCCTGGAGCACCCCTTTAACTGCACGGCCCCGCTTCTGTCCAGGCTGCTTCTCTGTCAATCCTGTCACCTCCAAGGAGCCCTGTGAGCATAATCCCATCCAATCACACAATCCCCATGCACTGTACGGGCTCTGGAATCCGCACCCCACAAGGGCAGGAGCTCCGGCCTGCTTTGCTCCCAGCCGCGCAGGTGCTGATACATGTTCATGCACTCAGCATATACCCGTGCTAAAGCAATGGGTCCCTAAATGAGTAATAAACAGCACTGTTTTACTGATTTGGCCACGTTGTAGTCACGGCCTGCTAAGCTGTGTGCTGGGTGTAACCCCTGCTTTGCCAAAGCAGAGTCTGGGAAAGAAGGTAAGAGGACAGATGTGAAGTTTGTGTGTATGCAAAGGGGAGCGTGGGTGAGTCACTAAGGTGGCCGTGGGGACATGTGGCAGCTGAGGACGGTCCCAAGCTCCTGCTGTTCTTGGGTCCCAAGACTGTGACCTTAGAGACTCTGCTGTCCTGGTTCTAAATGCAAAATCAGTCTGCCTTCTCTTTCTAGCCCTGTCACCCGCGTACCTGCCCCGCCACACGGCAGGGCACCTCCTTTCCCCAACACCCATCACCCCCAGGACCCAGCCCTCCTGGTGCCTTAACCCTAAAAGCAGCAAGAAAGGGAAAAGACAGAACCCTCAACCTGCCCGTCCTCTGCTGCCCCTGGTGGGTGAGGAGGACCTGGAAGGTGACGATATTCACCACTTCGGTCCCTCCATTTTTCCTGTTCCTGCTAAATATCTTCAGCCTGAGAATCCAGGGGCAGAAGGAGAGCTCAAATATGTAAGGCAGCAGCGGCAGCAGCAGCACCAAAAGCAAGCAAAAGGTTAGGAACACATAGGAAGGGAGCATCACGTATAATTCAGCCAACGTTATTCTCGCAAGAGCCCACATTTGTGCAAATTGTCAGCGATTCCCCTGCTTTTATTACAGAAAGGATGCCGTGCTCTGCTGAAACCCTATAGAAGAGAAAAGTCGCTTCGGGGACATTGGCTCACCGGGGTGGGGGCAAATCTAGCCTCCCCTCCGCGAAAAGTGGGTGATTAAGGGGCCCGAGTGCAATGCCAAGCGCTATGGAGAGGGCACTCGGCCACTGTGAGGACGGGCGTGGCAGCACAGACGGGGAGGCGGACGCTTTGGGGAAGGGAGGGACAATTTCTCAGCAGAGAAACAGAATCCACCATTAGGGGTGGCGGTGTGAACAGCGGGACATAGAGCATAAAACACATGGAAAACGGCCCTGGACATGCAGCAGGGTACTGGGGTGGGGGGTGCTGAGCCTGTGGGTGGGTCCAGCCATGAACGCCACCAGTCGTTGGCATTGTCTTCAGAGGCATCAGCAGCGATGGAGGCCCCTGTGGAGGAACTTCCTATGGTGCTAGCTGCCTCCCTGGGTCTCAGTTTCCACTCCCACGTCAACCCTGCGGTGAGGGATCAGGACCACCGTGGGCAACTGGACAGCGGCCCCCTGAAATCTGTGTCCACCCAGAGCTTCAGGACCTTATTGGAATAATGGTGTCTGTAGATAGAATTTACATTAGGATCAAGGTGAGATCAAGGTGGTTTAGGTGAGGCCTTAAAGCTAATGAAGGCGTCCTTCTGAGGGGCAGAAAAGGAGAGGGCAAAGAGAGACACACAGGGAAGGCACCCAGGCGGAGAGGGGCAAAGGCTGGAGCAAAACTGACACAAGCTGAAAAATGCCAGGGGCCACAGAAGCTGAAAGAGGGAAGGAAGGGTCCTGCCCGGGAGGGAGCCCGGTGCTGCTGGCTCCTGCGTTTGGGTTTGTTTCCATGGTGCTGGGGATTCCATCCAGGGCCTTGTGTGTGTGAGGCAAGTGCTCTACCACTGGGCTCCTCCCCCAGTCCTGATATTCGGACCCGTGGCCTCCAGACTCTCTCCAGCCAGGATGAACGGCCAGGAGGGTAGAGATGTGTCTCTCTCTTATCATCAGCGTATTTCATGTACCTCACATAAGAAATGCTCCTGCCAGAGGTGTTTGGATCTTAAATGTCTCCAAAAGCCAAAGTGCCAAAAGATTGGTCCTCAGCATTTGGTGCTTTCAGCAGACAGTGGAACCTTTAAGAGGTGGAGCCCAGTCAGTGGAAGTTAGATTATTGGGGTGCCCTTGAGAGGGATATTAAGATGCTGACTCCTTCATATTCTCCTTCTCTGTCTGTCTTGTCTGTCTGTCTGTTTCTCTCTCAGTTTCCTGGCTGCCAGGAAGTGAAGACATCCCACATTCCTGTGTTCCTACTATGATGGGCTATGCTACCACAGGCCCAGTGGGATGAGGTCAAATGACCATGGACTGAATCTCCAAAACCACGAGCCATAATCAAACCTTCAAACCTCCTTATAAACTGATTCTTTCTCACAGCAGTAGAAAGCTGACTCATACAGGGGTGTTTGTCAAATGATTGAATGTGATGAGCAAGATAGTCCTTGTGCTCAGAGAGGCCCTGTCCAGGAGGTAGAGGGGAGGGGCAGGTTAGGACAGGATGATAGTTCAAGCAGTGTGTGTGTGCCCAAGGAAGACAGACAAGCCACCGGATCTTAGGGGACAGAGGGCTTGGGTCTGGCCAGGTGACCGGGGTGGTCCCTCTCCCTCCAGAGGCAAGGGGCCCTTGCAGCTGGGTCCCCCGGATGAGGCTGCAGGACCAGGGTTCCGGAGGGAGGGACCATGGGAGCAAAGAAACAGGGACCAGAAAGAACAAGAAATGCTAAGGGCACCGCAGCGGAGATAGCTTTCCCTGTGGCTGAACCTCTTCTTTGACAAACTGACAAGGAACTTCAGCTTATGGAAACGGTCTGACAAAGGAGCCACGGTAGCCAGAGCTAGGCGGGTGGAGCCCTGCAGTACCCTCGCCCTCCACAGGGAGGGGATTCACAAGGTCCAGTGTGCAGGTCTGGCCTGGAGGGGGCGCTGGCGCTCACTGGGTGCCAGGGAAGCAGGGAAGGGCCAGCCCCGGCCGCAGGCTTTGCTTTTAACAGCCACCGGCTCTGAGGCTCTGAGAGCTGCTCCAGGAGACCCACCCGGCTGCCCACCCTACCACGAGCAGACGCCATGCCTGCAGACGCTCACCTACCCTCCCTGCGACACACATGCGCGCGGGCGCGCACACACATTTCTCTCCACCACCTGACAAGAAGTGGCCGCGTGGGTCCCTGGAAGCCAGCATCCCTCTCGCACAAACCCAGGCCTCGGCACAAACCCAGGCCTCCGTCCTTAAAACACTCCTGATGAGGAAATTCACACCCTGCCGTGCTGAAGGCAAATGTCGCTTCTCTTTACTTGCTGACTGCAGCTTGATTAAAGCCCTGCGGTGAAGTTACTGTCATTCCAGGCCTCAGAAATGCTCCAGGGTCCAGCGGAAGTGTGGAGGCGGCTGAAAGGGTCAGGAGTGAGATCCCGGGACCTTGTCAATGGCCACAGCCTGGATCCCGGGTGGGAATTCGCAGCTTTCTGAAGGAGAGAGGGCTTCCTTCATCCAAGAGGCCCTTTAAACAGGCTTAACCCAAAGAGATAAGGAAGCTGTAAGACTTAGAGTTCAGTTGGGAAAATGGTTCTGCCACGCATCTGCAGCACGGTCTTGCAGGGCGGTGGGGACTTCAGCCTGCGTTAGGTTCTGGGGGGTGAGACAGGCCTGGGGGGAAACACGCCCTGGGACGGGAAACACCTGCTCCTGATTACCCGCCAGCCTCCTGGGCGCAGCCCCGGGGAGCTGTGGCCTCCGAGGGGACCCCTTCCGAGGGTGGCACGCGCTGCTGGGACTGGAGGAGCAGATTTCTGCTCAGGCTTTGCCACTCTTAGATGTAAACATGGCCCATCTCCCCAGGGAAGGCAAAGCACCGGGGACCGAGGCCCTGACCTGTCCACTGCTGCACGTGAGAAGGCAGGGACCGGGGACCCCCGTGAGTCACACTGCTGAAAGACCAGTGACCCCCCCAAAGCCGCTGAAGGGCGCATCGTTCCCACAGCTTCCCCTCCCAGTGCAGCCCAGCTGGACCCCAGCAAAGCGGCAGTAACAGAATCTTCCCACCATCAGTGGAGTGAGGGACCAAGGACTCTGGGGACCCTGGATATGGGACCTCTGTGGGGAAAGACGGGCAGGCAGGCGATGTGGGTTGCTCTGGGACAGTCAAGGGACAGGCCTGGGAACTTCTGGCTGGTGAAGTTCCCAGCAGGAATCTGTGTGGAACCTCCTTAGCCTCAGTTTCCTCACTGGCACAGTGGGGAAAAGATGGGAGGCAATGGAAGAGGAGGAAGAGCCCAGTACTTCCTTGGAGGGGAGATGGAGGGAAGAAGCCCAGGAGGCACCTGGCACGTTGGAGGCACATCCTAAGCAGCCCTCACTGTTTATGTCCATTCATTCCCTGTCCATGTCTGAATCCCTCGCTACCAGCAGTCATGAGCACTTGGGGACACTTGATCAGTGCCGCTAAAAGAAAACATGACCGTGAAATGATTGATCCACTCAAGTTGATAGTCTGGCAAGATCGGCAGAAAGTGTCCTCAAATTTCTACCCCAGTCCCTGCCTGATCGCCACCGCCTCATGTCCGGGCAGTGGGTTTTGTCCCGAGCCAAACTCCTGCCTCCGGAACCAAAATCTATGTCTTTAACCCAAAGCACACAACATCTTGCTTCCCTGTGACACACAAGGCAGTGACCTGGTCAGTTTTCCCAACACAGATGCCCCAAGAGCCGTGACATGTGACAAAGAGTGGAAGCCATTTCTGTTCCCTCCTCACCAAAGAAGGGAAGGCAGATCACTTCCTGGCAAACGTCCTGACGCATGTGCCAGGCTGCGGGTGTGACCGTGCCATGGCAGTCTTGGCCCCTGGAATGCGGCCGAGGGAACCAGTGAGCGCAGGAACCAGTGACCCAGCAGTCTCAGTGTGAAGTGGGTGGGAGCGGACTGTGCTCTGGTTGTGTGACCTCGGGGGAGTCACTTGACTTCTCTGGGCCTTGATAAAATGGGGGAACCATGATACAGTACTTGTCTCACAGTTGTTATGGGAGGGAGAGGACAGGCCTGGAAGATGGGTAGCCCAGGTTCAAGGTCAACTGGGTCACCTGACCGCTGGACAGATCAAGAAACCTCTGTCGGTCTCTTTTCCTACCCTAAATCAGGGGTAAGGGTATCGCCAGCCCTGCTGCCCCTCTGGCTGGGAGGACCCTGAGAGGAGGGTCCTGTCGGCACTTTGCAAACTGTAAAGCGCTATACCCATTGGCTATGCAAACTGTGAGGCACTGAGTCTGTGGTAGCTAAGCAAACTGTGCTGTGTCCACGTCAGCTGTGCAAACTGTGGGGTGTGTGCCTGTGTTAGCTGTGCACCCCGTGAAGCCCTGTGCTAAGCCCACGTTAACTATGCAAACTGGGGAGCCCTGTGCTCTGTGTTAGTTGTTCAGTGTGGTAGTGGGAGAGCAGCCAGAGCAGCCAGAGTGTCTGCTGACAAGCAGGAGAGGGAGGGTGGGGGGTGCCTGTGGAGTGGTCAGCCAGGGATAGCCACCTGAGGCCACCGCAAGATGCGGGGACGGATGGCGAGGTCAGCCCCATGCTCAGGGAGGTTTGAGCGGATGTTTCAGGATTTACAGATTGGAAAAAACTCAAAGTGATAAAAACTGCCAGCTGGCACAGCGGAGGAATTTAAAGTCCCCTCGTTGCCAAACCTCTGTCTTCCTTGAGATGCCCTTAAGCTTTGGGCCTCAGGCTGAGAAGCAGGTGGCCCTGGAAGCAGAGGATGAGAGGTGGGGCTGGGGGACTGTAAGAAGCAGAATCACCCCCTCAGCCTCTTCTTACAGGTGGGGAAACTGAGGACCAGAGAAGTCATGGCACCTGCTACAACTGTCCTAAAGCTGCGCAGTATTTCATCCCTCTAAGCTGCTCCACCCAAGGAGATGATGATGACCAGGCACCCGGCCGGGACCCGGAGGGGAGTCCTCGGCACCCCTTTCCCATTCCCCATGGGTAACCGAATCCCCATTCATCCACTAAACACTCACTAAACACCACGCTGAGCCAGGGCAGTGCAGGATGAGGCTCCTTGGGTTGTGGGGAGACTGCAGGGCTGCTGAGTGAGAAACGAGGCTTTGGGACCAGACCACAGAGTGGATTCCCAGGTGCCCCAGCCGTGCAGCCTGCACACGGCGTCTTCTCTGCATTTCAGTCCCTGCACCTACAAAGTGGGGACAGGACTGGACTCGCACCAAAGGGTGACTCTCAGGAGTAAGGAAGGGTCGGGACCAGGCAAATGCAAACCCAAGGCTGAGCTGGTTAGGCAGGGCCTCCTCCTGCTCCTCCTCAACACGCCTCTAGGGGGCAGCACATAGCATTCGCATTCCTGGAAGCACAAGCTTTCCAAAATCAGGCTGTTCCCAGCCACGAGTGCCTCAAGAGGCAGCTTCCTAATCGTCCCCCCCACCTCCTCAAAGAGAGAGAACCAGGATATACCTACATCTCTCCCTTCCTGCGCACAGCGAGGCAAGACACCCAGGATTGGCAGCTGTTCTTACAGACAGTAGCCTCCACCAGGACCTGGAGGCAGAGAACAGCCCACTAGAGGCAGGAATGACCTGAAGTGAGGGCAGAGGGTGCATAGAAGAGGGGCAGCTGTCTGCTGTCAGCACGGGTACTCCCAGCCCCAGGCCCAGGAATGGCTGCTGGGAGCCTTGGGGTGCTGCTTGCACGAGCAGAGTTTGGGTAGACCAGAAGGCCCGCTAACCCACCTGCTCCTAGCAGGTTTTGTCTGTTCTTGGAATCTCCTTAATGCCACTTCTCCAGCGCCGCCAGTGGGAAATTCCACACAGAACCAATCACGCAGCTAATTGAGAACAAAGGTCCTTCTGTGCTTTTCACCTGCTCTGGAGGAGACAGCTGACCATCAAGTGCCCGCACAGAGAGGGCAATATCAGCATCTTTTAGGGAGCTGGACCAAAGGTAGGACCAAAGAGGAACTGATCTGGGAGAAACCAGGCTGCGTAGACCTGCACCCAAACCAAGGGCTGCCTCCATCAGGCAAGGCCAGAGAGCAAGGCGGGCTGGCTGCACAGATAAGGGAGACAGGCACAGAGGCGAATCTCCTCAAGGTCACGCCACGGGTGGGGCCAGGACCCCTCGCCTTAATGCAGGGGCTCTGAGCCCCAGCACTATGACACCAGGGCCAGATCAGTCCGTCCTGAGCCTCGCAGGGTTCAGCAGCTGCCCCGGCCTCTTGTGTGTCTCCAGACATCACTAGATGTTTCCTGGGGGACAAAGTGAACCGCAGACAAGGAACACGGAGTTACCATAAAATAACCCCGCCCAGGGCGAGTTCTGTGACAGTGATCAGCACGGGACCATGGTGGCTTTCACGGAGCTATAACAATCACTTGTCTTCCTCCCAGGAACACATGCAGCCCACCCCAAATCTTCACCCAGGGCCAGGCTACCTGAGTGGCTGTGACCAAAGGGACACTCACAAAGGGACACGCAGAGGCTTGACCAATGGCAGTGCAGTGATGAAGCTCGTCTTCTCCTGCACCTCTGTTCCTGCCACAAGAGCAAGTCCAGGCCAAACCAGGGACAGACGAGACATGAGGAGCACAGCCCAGTGACCCTGCTCCCTGGCACACCGGGATCAATAATCCTCGTATGCCAGTTTCATTGGATTAACAGAGGGCGAATGGATCAGTAGAGCACGCTCCTGAGTGTGTCTGCGTGGTCCCAGAGACGTGGCCCTGGGAATCACATGGGCTCCTTGACCCCTTTCTCTTGGGTGCGGTTCCCCTGGTCCACCCCCCAGCGCCCATGATCTAAGCCGCTTTGCCCCAGCACGTCCTTGCACGGTGAGCAGATCTTGTGTTACAGTGAAACTGGGCGCTACCTTAAAGCTTCCCTCCTGTAAGCTGCAGTGTCGGGTATGGCACCCAGCAACAAGAAAGCTGCCTAAGACACCAGACAACCCACAGGCACCGATCATGCTCAGTCAAGATCAGGGTGGGAGATATGTGTATCTGGTGAAATGCCGCTGAAGTCTTGTGGGTGTTTGTTACACAGCACAGCCACACAAAAATACTGCCTGCTACTAAGCAGCTCTGGGGAAGGTAGCACCCTGGGCCAGCCCTAGCACTACCAGGGCTGGGACTGCCTGCTCTGTTCACCATGATGCATGAGGAGCAGGGGGAGGTGTGGGTGGGAAGACAGTGTTTGTTTACAGCTGCTGCAGGGTGGCGTTTAGCAAAGGGCTGCACCTGGGGGACATCCCAGCCTGGTAACAACTGGCTGTTCCTGTCCCTCACTTTTGACTTTTACCAATAGTTTATTTCCTTGTGGAAGCCCAGCTATGGTTCTCTGGGTAAAGCAGAGAAAACTTCTACAATAAGAATGGTGTCTTCAACAGATGAATGGGCAAAGAAAATGTATTTATACGCAATGGAGTACTATACTGCTACAAAGAAGGACAAATGTGAGTCATTCATAGGAAAATGGATGCACCTGGAAACTATAACATTACATGCAATAAATCAGACAGACAAGCTTCAGTATCAATCGTGTTGTGTGCTCGCCCCAGTTCCCCACAATGGATGCAATCATCACATGCCACAAACGTGTACTAATAAAAATTGAAATTACATAGAGTGAATGGTGTCACTTCAAGCCAGGCAGGGTGGCACACACATTCTTATAATTCCAGCTACCCAGAGGTCTGAGGCAAGAGGATCAAAAGTTTGAGGGCAGCCTGGGCATCTGGGATTAAAATTTAAAAAAAAAAAAAAAAAGAGAGAGAGAGAGAGAGAGCTCGGGGAGAAGCTCGGCATGCAGCGCCCTTGGGTTTGTACCCCAGTATCAGAAAGAAAGAAAGAAAACTCAAGAGTGGTGTCGTTTCAGCATTGACCCAACCAGGTGTCTCAGTGGGCTGCAGTGTAAGCCACAGAGAGGTGACTGCTGAGATCTGCTTTCCTAGCGCCTCCCTGTCCTGGCTGTCACCGCCAGCACTGAAGGCCCAGACGCCTTGCAGAGGGACCTCAGGGTCCCCCCACATCTGTCCCTTCTCCAGCTCCTCTCTGTTCCCAGGCCAGGGTGATCCTTTAAATACAAACTGGATGTCTCCCCGCCCCGCCTCCTTCCTTTGGTGACCTCTGCGAGCTTCCGGGGTGCCCGCGCCCTTTCCCACCCAGCCCTGCAGCCCTCAGGGGCCCTGAGCTTGCAGAGCTTTGGCTTCTGGCTTCCTTTCATTGAGAATTCTCTGAGCCAGAGCCGCGGTTTCAATGTTGCCTCCAAAACCCCAGGTGGAACTTCGTTGCCGTGGAAACGGTAGTGCTGGGCGGGATCTCTAACAGATGGGCAGACCATCAGGGCTGTATCCTCGCCAGGACTCTAACGCCGTAGGACCGGGCTCCCGGTTAGAGGGCAGGTGTCTCCACGCACTCTTGGCCTCCACTGGCCGCGGGAAATGATGCAGCACCAGGCTTGGGATTGGCGCCTGCACTGTCCTC
Source organism: Hydrochoerus hydrochaeris (assembly GCA_004027455.1). Lineage (NCBI taxonomy): Eukaryota > Metazoa > Chordata > Mammalia > Rodentia > Hydrochaeridae > Hydrochoerus > Hydrochoerus hydrochaeris. Next base: position 44,605 of record PVLA01012088.1, read on the forward strand.
CTGGACTCCCTGAGCTATATCACCATGAGCTGAAGATGTCTCTTTTCTTAATAAATTATCCAGCCCATGGTGTTCTCTCACAGTTACAGAAAACTGACTAAGATGACCAGACTCGGAACACTGTTCTGCAGACTGGGTCCCTTCTAGATGCAGCATGCTGCTTCCGTGACCTGAACTTCTGTGTAAGTTGTTTGCTTCTTTCAGACCTAGAGTAAAGCACTGGATCATCACACAGATACCGTGTGTGGCAGCCCTGTCACAGATTTTCCCAGCCTCCAAGTCCTGTGCCTCGGGGCTCATTCAGGCTGCAAGGCACCAGCTGAGGCTGCTGTTATCTCACTTCTGGGGGAAGATCTGTTCCAGGCTCACTCACCTGCCCCTTAGGGGTGATTCAGTTTCTCAGGGACCACAGGCCAGGGCTCCCCGCAGTTCACTGCCCTGTGGGTCTCTCAATTGCTTAGATCCCAGGAGTGTGTCACCTTAGTGAGTGAATGAGATAGAAGGACAGTGCCCGAGGTGATCTCATCTCAGAAGTGACATCCTGCTGTCCTCCCTGCAAGAGGAAGTCACAGGTCCTGCCCCACCCGAGCGGAGGGGGCAACACTGCCAGCCACCTCCTTCCTTCCCAGAAGAAGCCAGCTGTCACCTCTGAACCAACACAGGGCCTCCAGTCCTGCCTTTACCCTCTCTATGGTCACCATGGAGGCTCTGGGGTGTGAGCACCACCCTCATCCTGGACACAGCAGGATGCATCAGATGGGACCCTGCCCTCAGGGACCTTGCATCCCGCTTGGGGGAGCAGATGAGGAGCAGACAGCCATGAAGAGTGACAAGTGGGCACCCCTGCTGTAGGAAAATGCAGCAGGGGAGGCCTGAGTGACCAGACAGGACTCCCTTCTTCAGTACCCTTGAAGAAGTGGGGAGTGATCCATGCTGGCCCTCACAGGAAAGTGTCCCCAGCAGGAGGAAGAACAGTGCAAAGGCCCTGGGGTGGAAACCCAACAGGAGACACAGGAAGCAGTGAACAAAGGGACACGCATCTGAGCTCAGTGTGGTGGCTGAGAGGGGGAGAGGTGAAGGGGAGGGGAAGGGGAGGGGAGGGGGAGGTTGGTGAGGAGTCCAGGAGGGAGATGCTGGGGCTGGGACCAGGGTCCTGGGGACAGGGAGCGGCTGTGCAGTGGCAGTAACTGCAGCTGTAAATATCTACAAGGAGCCACTGTTGACTTGGAGGTGGCCTTCAAGGCCTGGGGTGTGGCAGGAACACAGGGAGGGGCTATGACACAGGGTAGGACACCTGATCTCTGACGCCACAGTAGGGACCCTGTGAGGTCCAGGAGCTTCCCTGGGAGTGCAGTGGGCTCCTTCTACTTCTCACTCACTGTTTTGCCTCAGGCGAATGTCTCCACCTCTCTGAGCCTTGTTTTCTCAGCTGAATAGCGGAGCAGTAACAGAAGTCGATACAGAGATTCAGAGAGCATGTGGTGACACTCACACAGGTCACCTGGCTGCTGACCTTGGGTGTCATTGGTGCCCCTCTGCAGAGCTGTCACCTGCAACTTGGAGTCTAAGTGTTTCTGGAAGTTCACAGCTGGTGACGTTTCATTAGCTCATAAAAGCCGGTGTCCTTAAGGTGCTTCTCGCCTGAGGATGGGTTTTGTGTGACTAAAGTCACTGGAAGTTGAAGACTGTGTAGAACACACATCACCCGCCGAACAGCCAGCTCAGCCAAGCTGCCCTCCGTGGGCCCAGAACCCCGCCCTGGGTCCCAGCTGGCCCAGGTCACCCAAAGCTTCATGCCAAAGTGTGGAATTCTCATGCCACTTGCTCAATCCTGCACCGGCTAGAGTCAGACAAGCTCAAGTCAGGCTCCTCCGGATCGGTGCCTCTGGGTGCGGAGCAGACAGCACTGGAAGGGGGGAGGCTTTGTGCCTTAGGACTCCGGTCTTTCCTCCCAGAATCCAAGCCAGGAGTTCGGGCGCCGGAGTGAGATGTGCCAGGTCGCTGGTGTGTGACCGGGGACAGTCACACAGGCTCTGGACCTGGATTCCTGGGCCAGGGTGATGAGAATCTCCCCTCCCCTGAGGGTTGTGAGTAGTCAGTGAGCCCAGGTGGGGACATCGTCTGCCCCTGCACCTGGCAGATGCTAGACAGGAAAATATCACATGTGTTCTCCTCACCCTCAGCACTGTGCTACCCTCATCACCATTGTCACCCAACAGGTGCCACGCGCCTACTGGGAACTGCACCTGGGTGTTGGTACAGAGGGAGGGACATAAAAAAGGGTCCCGGCTCGTGAGACACTCAGATTTATTTATTTCAAAGCTCAAAAAATATCTGTTCTTTCAAGGACTTGGAAGAGTAAGCAAAGTGACAAACACAAAACAAAAAAGGAGAAAAAAAATCAAGTGACAGTCTGCAGATGGCCTAAAACCATGAGAGAGACAGAAAGAAAGAGCTCCTTTCTATGCCACCATCGGGATGCCACTCAGGAGAAAGGAGAGGTGGGAGGGTGAGGGATCAGACGGCGGAGCCCCCAGAGTCCCACCTGCTTCCTGGGGTGCACTCTGCGCCCCACTCCTGGGGGCTTAGGGAGACCGCTGTGTGGCACGGAGCTCAGGCCAGGTGCTAACCCTCTGAGGCCACCTGACACAGCCCTTAGCCGGACACTTGATGGGGATCCCTCAGGAAAAGAGTCCTAACGCACTCTCCCTCCTCTGTGGTAATTCAGGGAAGAAAGTTTTTGTGCTT
>PVLA01012089.1:0-47382 GCA_004027455.1 Hydrochoerus hydrochaeris
TTGAAGATAATAAGAAACAACACAGTAATCATTGTAGATCACCTTGTACTATGGTTTTATATGACTTTTTGGTTTCATGTTTTTATAGGAATTTGTTTTGTTTTGTCTTGCTAATTTTTGTTCTTCCCTCTAATACAGAAAGTATAGAAATACATGCAGAGATTCATGCATGCGTAGCTGTTTACACTCTCACTGTTTGGCTGTCTACTTTGTATGCTTTAATTTTTTAACTTGAGCAACTATTTCTAAGAGGACAACATGTAATTTATCAACTAGTGATTTCTTATTGTTTTTCTTTTTTTTTTTTTTGGAATTCTGTGTTACCTCTACCCTTTACATGCTTTTGTTTCTCTTTAAATTAAAAAAAATGAGTTTTTAAATCCTCAGACATGATATTTATTTAGGTATTATCTACTTGATCTCAGTTAAATTTTAAAGCTTTAAGTTTATAGAAATACATGTAGAGACTCATGCATGCATAGCTGTTTTCAGTCTCACTATTCAAATATCTACTTTGTATGCTTTAATTTTTTAACTTGAACAACTATTTGTAAGAGGTCAATATGTAATTTATCAACCAGTGATTTCTTACTGATTCTCTTTTTTTTAAATTCTGTATTATCTCTACCCTTTACATGTTTTTTTTTTCTCTTTAAATAAAAAAAATGAAAAAAAATTTAAAATAAATAAATAAAGTATTTGAAGATAAAACTGATGTAACAGTTTTGAGCAGTCTCTTCTTGTTCTTCTACTACTACTACTGGTACTACTTCTTTTTCTTCTTCTACTTCTTCTTCTTCTTCCATTTATCCTCTTTTTTTTTTTTTTTTTGTACCAGGGTTTGAACTCACAACCTTGCACTTGCCAGGCAGGCACTTATGCTGCTGAGTTAAATCTCTGGCCTGCGTATTCCATTTTCTTTATCAGTCCTTCTTCCTTTAGTATATTTTTCTCTTAGTCTGTATTTACAGTTGCCATTATTAATATGTAGCATAATTAAACTGAATAAAATGCATTTTTGAAATTCTAATTAGTAGGACAGATCATTTGGGTTATGGAGGACCAGGAGTTTGCAAACATTTATGTTTGGAGATTTTGTATTTTAATCATGGTTAACTATGAAAGAGAAACTAGTCCAAATTACTTTGTTCTGTATTTTGCAGTAAAACATGCACCTCTCTTTGAAATCCAGGTAAGCTAAATTTACAGATGTTGTAACACATCTTTTATCTTTTTTCTGATACAAGATTGCTGTAATAAAAGGAAAAACATTGTGGGTATCTAATTATTCTAAGGGAAATACACTAGTGTTATAATACCTTCAATATTGAAAAATAGACCCTTCTGTAATGCTGTATACCGAGGTGAACATAGAAGTTTTATACATGGTTAGAGGGGAAAAAAAGCATTAAGAATCGAAGTGTTTATAATATGTCTGTTAAACTGATTGTGCCTAAACAAGAGAGTTTAAAACATGAATTAGCTGGACATGTTAGTGTACTCAGTTACATATTGTTTCTTTTATTAAAAATATTCTGTATTCCATTTTTATTTTAACATTATTCTGCAGAACTAAAATGATATGATCATTAACAACATTATCATTTTAAAAATTACAGTTTAGCGTGTTCTGGTCATAAAGAATGTAATTCTTTGTAGTGATTAGATTACTAACCTAAAATAGAACTCTTATATGAATTAAGAATTTCTCGTATTTTGCAAATCCTTAGGCAACTGTGAATATACAAGTAAATAATATCATACTTCACAGAGAAAGCAGTTTATTATGTAGTAATACAATTTTAGGAAGTTTTGTATAATTCATTCTTGGATGGGAAAAATGCAGCTTCAAGTAGATAAATTTCACAAAGTAGTACTTAAATGTTCTACAGATGTGTTTTAGAGATTTTTAGGTGGCTATTTTAAAAAAATAATTTGGAATCTGTACCTTCATAACTCATTGCTCACTATTATGTTTTATTTCAGACATACTAGTGTATACTGGTAAAATAGACAAGTATATTATAATGTATCTGGAATAAGCCAGTCATTTTTAAACAAGGTGTTAAAACCCTGAATTGACCTGTCATCTGCCATTTGAATAAGATTATGCATTTACAGTTAAAGTCATTTATTCTGTGGTGTAAGTTAGGATCTGGAAAGGAAGTAATACCAATCTAAGCAAAAGCAAGTAATATCCAAGGATTCCTTTTTATTCACTATGTGAGTTAGTCTGTTTTTGTGTTTGAAGCTTATTGCTTCTTGATGTGCATGTGTGTGTTGTGTGTGCATTAACTATTACCTTCTCTTCTCTAGCATATAAATTCCAAACTTTAGATTTGTTCACTGCTAAATCTGCAGCCTCTAGTTAATACATGATAAACAGGAGCTTAGAATATACTTGTTGAATATATGGATAAATAAATAAGTAATTTCTTATTGCATACTTTTTTGCTTAACATTTTTTGAGTATTCCCTCATGTTATCAAAGAATAAAATACCTTATTTATTTATTTATTTATTTATTTATTTATTTTTGGTACCGGGGCTCAATAAGATAGCTTTTTAAAGTAGAAATTAAGGTACACTAATGCTTAGATTTGCATTTAGATAAAAACGAAATCTGATGATGATATTTTAGGAACTTCATGTTTCTTTAAGATTGTCAATGACAGTTTATTTAGATCTTATTTTCTAATCCAGCCGTTTTTTCAGGAAAAAAAAACATAGAACCAAAGTTTTGCAGTACACCTTTGTTCTTTGGAATTTGTGAAAATACAACTCGTAGTGAAAAACCCTTTAGAGCTAAAGAATATTTATCTAATGTAAGAAAAATTATAGACATGATGTATATTCAAGATGGTAGTTGGACATGGTTCAGTATCATACCTCATATGAAGCAGATTGCTTCCCTGGCAGGTAGTTGGACTTAGAAGTGAGGTTGGGTGACTGGCTTGAGACAAAAGTTGTAGAGTTCTTTGATGGGAGGCAGTTTGAGAAAGTTATGCATGCCCATAAAATGCCATACTTTAGTGTCCTGTTTATTATTTTAGCTAGCAATTTACTAATATGTATTAATTGTTAAAATATGTGGAGCCGATGTTCTCAGCATTGTGGTCCATGAAGTAAAATAAGGATCCTATAACTGTGTAATTTTTCATCATTTTTCACCCTGCAAATCCTACTCAGCTTTAAATGACGGTGATCAAACAGCTGCACTCCTTTTATATATACCACTGATGGCGAACCTATGCACTCGTGCAGCAGCAAGCTGTTTTTACCATTGAAAGCTCTAAAGGGTTCACCATCACTGATATATACTGTGCAATACATTTTTTAAAACAAAATTACATTTTATGCTCATCTTGGCCAAAACTATAATAGGATTAGAAAATTTAGTTCTGCCAGCTCATAAAAATGTAATAATAAATTTTAAATCTCCAGCCATATTTTAGTGGTCCCACACAGTTATCTTTTTCTTTACTTTGTTTCCTGTATCTTCTCTTTCTTTCTCTCTCACTTCATTTTATTGTCCATATATATCCAAGACTCAGTGAGAAGATAAATGATTAAATGCATATGGATGCTGAAGTAGCTTGCCTTATTAATCTCATTTTTGTTGTTGTTTCTCAAATTTCTCCTTATATTCCTCACTGGTTTCCATTATACACTGAAATTCATGAGAAGACATTTGGCAGGGAGGTATGCAGGGGAAAAAGATATTTTAAGGGTCCACTATGAAAAAGTGGTTTTTAACAACTATCGGAAAGGTTATTACATTAAAACTATGGTGGTAACTGATTGATTCTGTGATACTTCTTACAAAGTTACAGGATTGAATATGTAGACAGCAGTGTGACCTGCTCTCCAGAATTGATAAGTGACCATTGACCAAACCTTATCTATTTCTATGGTTTTTATATTATTTCTATGAAGTACTTAATTGACACATTTGCTTCAGACAACATCTTGCATGAGCACAGGTCCTCCATAGTCGTTGCATAAAGAGGGGGTTTATTTGGCAAAGTATTTTGAGTTCCTAAAATATCATTACCTGTGTCACTGGAAAGTGATCATTGACATCCTAACTAACCTGTGTTCTACATCCATTTTCATTCAACTTATCAAAAAATTAAAAATTAACATAACATGGAGGCTTTGAGGATCGGAGGAACAAAGGACCAAGCAAACAATTTAGACAGTTTAACTTAAATGTGTATCACAAAAGATCCAGTTGGCACATCCCCGTCTTCACTCTCTTCACACTTATTCAGTCCTCCCATAAAACAAATAATGTAAGTTTTTTATATTACTAACACTACTGGTAAGTACTATGACATTTCTTATGTTACTAATAGAATTATGATAAAGCTAATTAAAACATTTGACCGTATTCTGAGGAAATCGCCATGTAGAGAATTGGATGACTAATCATGTACTTTCATTTAAATTTTAAATATTTTCTTCAAAATAAATACAGGATCAAAGCTTTTCATCAAAGGAAACTTAGAAATAAAAACAGTGTTGTTGTCAGTACCAGTTTCTCAAATTAACTTTATTTTGTATTACCTTCAGATTTATAGGAAAGTTACAGAGCATTTCTGTATACCCTTCATCCATTTTCTCAACTTAAGTTTTTATTTTACTATTTTTTAAAAAGAAAAGCTGAGGAGACTTGACTACTGCAGTGGTTTGTCCACTCTAAAACTCATATTAGAATTTAATAAGCTGTTAAGAGACGGGGCTAGGTAGGGCCTTTGGGTTGCAATTAGGGTCCATCCTTCATGAAGGGACTACCTCATTAATGTAATATATGGATTATCTTGAATGGATCTGTTACAAATGCCAATAGGGATTGGTCTCTCATACTCCCTGTCTCTTGCCTTATGATGTCCTGCTGTGCCACTTTCTCTTCCAAAAGAAAGAGGCATGGTCTCTTGACCTTGGGCCAGAAACGTGAACCAAAATAAACCTTTTCTTTGTAACTTACCCAGTATCTGGTGTGATGATATGACAATGGGATGGGAACTGAGACAGCTGTGTAAAGGTACTCTAATATCCTGGATGGGAGCCTGGAGCAGAAAGAAGACATTAGGTGAAAACTATGGAAATCTCGATAAAATACAGATTTTTTTATCAATTTTTTTATTTAAAGAGAAAAAAAAACATGTAAAGGGTAGAGATAATACAGAATTCCAAAAAAAAAGATAAACAATAAGAAATCACTAGTTGATAAATTACATATTGTCCTCTTAGAAATAGTTGTTCAGGTTACAAAATTAAAGCATACAAAGTAGATAGTCAAACAGTGAGAGTATAAACAGCTACGCATGCATGAGTCTCTACATGTATTTCTATCCTTTCTTTATTAGAGGGAAAAACAAAACTTAGCAAGACAAAACAAAACAAATTCCTATAAAAATGTGAAACCAAAAAGTCAAATAAAACCACAGTACAAGGTGATCTACAATGATTACTGTGTTGTTTCTTATTATCTTCAGTAGAATTGTCTATATCAGGCATAATTGAATATAGCAGTATAATTGAATATAGCAGTACATAACAATATTAGTAAAAATAAAACATTGTAGACAGTATCAGACTTCAAAGGCAAGTAATAATCAAACCAGAGAGGATGTTCTAGTAAATCTTGTCATCTTCATTGTGGTTGTCTATACTCTCAGACTTGATACTATCAATCATAACAGCTTTGAATAGAATCTTATCAATACAAAACAGCAATCTAACAAACCGGATTCAATTACGATCAGTTATGATAAAACAGTGTAGGTTATAAAGAGCTTTAGATTAAGTTAATAGGAAATTAAGGATGATTACTGTACTATATCCTGTTAAGATTCAAGATAACTGTCTATGCCCTCAAATCTAGTACAGGTAGAATGACTGGAACAGAATATAATACATCTAAGCAGAGTAGTGTGAGTAATGTGAGTTTTAAATCCTGGTATACTGTTAACAATATAGTGTATCAGGGACATCTATATTAGAGATTCTAGCCATCCTTCTCTGCCTCATTTCTGCTATGCTATTTTTCTGCCTTTGTTTGTCTAGTTTTCTCCTTCATTCTACTGCCTGCCCCGCTCATTGAGGCCTTTCTGCCACTGTTCATAAAATCCTGGTATTTTTTTCTCTGTCTCTAGAATGTCCTTCAGTATTCTCTGTAGGGTTGGATTGGTGGTCACAAATTCCCCTAGTTCCTCTTTGCCATGGAAGCATCTTGTTTCTCCATTAATTTCTAGTGACAGTTTTGCTGGGTACATCAATCTGGGCTGGAGGTTATTTTCTTTCAGGGCTTGGAATACTTTGCTCCAAGCTCTTTTTGATCTGATGGTCTGTGTCAAGAAGTCTGCCATGATCTTGATGGCCATATCTTTATAGGTAATCTGTTTCTTTTCTCTGATGGCTTTTAATATTTTGTTTTTATATTGAATTTCTGGTATCTTGATTATTATATGTCTGGGTGTAGATCTGTTTTGGTTGTAGGTTGGCTGGAGTTCTGTATGCCTCACATAACCAAATGTCATTTTCTTTTCCCATGGTTGGGAAGTTTTCCTTAATTATTTCCATGAATAGCCTTTGTAATTCGCCTGTTTGTATTCCTGCTTCTTCGTTCACATTTCTTATTCTTAAATTGTAGATTCTCTTGTTGTCTTCTAGCCTTTGTATTGTTACTGCCTGTTTCCTTGTTATTTTTAAGAGATCTTTCCTTTCATGATCACACACTGCAAACTTCAAGTTTTGATAGTTTATCCTTAGTTTTTTTTTAAGGAGTTTTGCCAGCTTTCAATGGAGTTTTTAATTTCCTGGTAATCTCTTTGAATCTGCTTCATGTATTCTATGTTTTCTTTATATTCTTTATCAAATGTTTCTTTTTGTGTTCCTCCCCTCTTCCATCTATGTCTTCCTGAGAGATGCTTAGCATTTCTTTTATCTTACTCTACTCATATCTTGCTTTACCTGATTTAATACTTTAGTTTTGAGCTTGACTACAAGGTCCCAAAGATATCTCTTAATGTCTGTTAAAACCATGTCTGATGTTACATGTTTGCCGCAGTCAGTCCCCCTTGTTTTTCTCTCTCCTGGATCAGTGCTCTCAGGGTTCTGGGCTGGAAGCCTCTTCTTGCCTCTCTCTCCTGTCATGGCCCTGGCTTCCTCCACACAGGTGTACAGTGCAGGTCCCAGCCAACCTTCCCTGTCAGTCACGGTTCCTCCAGAGCACGCTGGTGAGGGACCTCCACCCTCTCCTGCCTGCGCTTGTCACTCAGGTGTAAGCAGGGGCTGCATATGCCGGCCCCTCCCCACCCGGCCAGCCAAACTTCAGGGGCCTTCACCAGGTTAGTGTGTGCTAGGCGCAGGGAATCAATTTGGGACGGCTCATTGGGTCCCAGCCAGGGGCACAACCCAGTCCAAGCAAATCCCACAAGTCTGCTCTGGGGAGGGAGTAACCAACTGAAGTCACTGTCTCAGTTCAGGTTCCTCCTGCCCAATTCCAACATGTCACCCATTTGGTCGTGCCCTTCCTTTGGGGGGGGGGGTCTCATTCCCAGCACTGACCGTGGATTAATGAAGGTCGTCCCTTTGCCTGCTCCACTCTCCGTTGGGCTCACCAAACCCCGACTTCAGCGCAGCTGTGGCTCCTGTCAGTGGCGGGGAGAACGAGTTGGGGCTGCTCTGCCGGCTGGTGTGAATTTGCAAATTCAGGCTGGCACAAACTTGGCAGGTCTCAGTGAAAACACCTTGTCTGGTAATTTTATCTGTTCCAATTTTAGCCCCAAGACTGCTTGTTTGACAAGCTTTTTTACATTTTAATTTCTTCCTGTGTCAAGAGGATCCATCTCCCTCTGTCTAGGTCTCTCCAGGATGTTTTATTCCGGCATATGAGTTGTTTCTCCTGGGAGGCTCTGTATTTTGTTGCTCAGTGATCAGCCATCTAGCTCCTCCCCAAAATACAGATTTTAATTAATCACTAATTGTGACAAATATATTAATGTACATGTTATTAATAGTGGGAGTTGGATGTGGAACTTTAAAATGTTACTCTAAATCTGACTTTTAAAGCATTGTTTATGTTTTAAAACCAGGATTTCCCCCCCCCAAAAAAAAAAAAGAAAACCCCCAGTTAATCATATATTCAGTACCTACTCTGTCCTCAGCACATTCTGGTCAGTATGGCCAGCCAGTGTACTCACACATTCCATCAAGCTATGTTCTGGGTGTATCTGTCGTGTTCCAGACACCTGTTAGGTGCCTGGGTTGCAACCATAGGCCAGACACAGTGCCTGGCCTCCAGGGACAAGCAGTCTATAAAAGATAACCAGGGGTGTGCTAAACAACAAATCTGACTCTGTTGTGATCTGGTCAGCCTTTATTTTAAATTACATATTCCGAAAGCTAGAGATGGTCCAGAGGACAAAAAGAAGCATAAAAATGGAAAATAAGTTATTTTAAAAACCATAAAATTAGTATAGTAAAAGGGTCTCTACTTCTCTAACTTTCCAGGACCATATCTGAAAAGTTTTTAAAAAGAAACTGGTACATGGTGTTTTGAACAGAAATAAAGAAGTCTTTAAATTTACCAAAATTAAGTAGAAAATAAGCAAAAGAAAAAAATTCCAGTTTAAGAAAAATAAAATGTGTGTAGTTTAAGTGTGATGTTAAAAGTAATGGCGGAACCCCCCTCTTTGATTTAGAAAATTTTACATTCTTTGTTGGAGGAATTGAAAGAGATAATTGGTAGTTTCCATCCCTTAAGTGGAGTACTCAAATTTGGAAATGGTATTAAATACTGACAACATTTTAATAAATATGCAGAATATCAATGACCAATTTGTAATCTTAACATATAAATATTAGAAATTTGCTTTGGGGTTTTGATCTTCCCCAAGGACAATTAAATCCATCAAAGCAAAGAAGCCCAGCTGTCATAGGCACTTGACTAAATCAAAGAGATAGGGCTTTTCTGTAATATATTCTCTTCTCAACCTTTGTTTCAGCATTAACATTTGTCCTTTCAAATGCTCCTCTAGACAATTCACCTGCATCGAAAGAATAACAGCTTTTTATAAATAGTTTTTTTTTCTTGTATGTAGACAGAAAATACTTTTTTTTTTTTTTTAAGAAATTTTTTTAGGTGCTCCCGGGTTTAGCTTAGTTGGCTAAGGCCCCAATCTGTAAACATGAGGTTGTGAGTTCCATCCCAGAGGCAGCAAAAAAAAAAAAAAAAAACTATAAAATACTTACCCTGTCCTTTTTTAGGGGTTGGGGATTTAGCTCAGTGGCATAAGCACCTGCCTGGCAAGTGTTGTGAGGTCATGAGTTTGATCCCCAGTACCAAAAAAACAAGAAATTTTTTTATCAGACTATCCTTACATTTTCACTTGAATTAATTACTTGGTGTTTTAAGAGCTTTGCTTTCATATGCTACATATATTATAATCACACTATATCCTTAGCATTTGTTTCAGTTTATAAAAAGTACAATTAGCTTTTTTAATGCTTAGTTCAGACACAATTAAAGCCCCCTAATGATTAGAGATTGGTCTTGCCAAGATTGAGAAGGTGTTTTTAATTATTCATTCCTCAGTTTGTGTCTTACAGCAGCCTCAGCTGTGCTTTATTATTCAAAGGTTAATGCAAAGTGAGAAGTGGATAAATTAAATTTGCTTGACAGCCAACAACCCAGCATAGCACACACTATAAGAAGGGAATGGGCAGTGTAAGTTAGTTTCACCATTGAGCATTGCCAAATGCAAAAACCACTAAATCCTCAAAGATAACCCAGGTTGACAGTGATTATTAAGGGATACTAATCTAGACTTTTAAACAACTGAGCTGTAAAATCTGTCTGGCTTACAAAAAGAGAAGACAAAGGCTGAAATCTGAAAGGCAGTACTAACTACTATAGAAAATTGATGTAAATTCAATAACTGATGAACTTTTTATAATATTAAATCTCCAAGTTGAGTTTTAGAAATCATTTCTATAAATGTTTTAAAAGGGGCCATGCAAAATCTCACATGAAAGTTAGGGCATAATAGACCATCATTAGACAACTAAGCTGTTGAATAGTGGACTATAACATAATATGAAAGTGCTGTCATAACTCCACTCTTGTGAGCATTTCAAGGAACACTTTCTCAGTCCTTTAATTTTCTTTTAAAAAAAAAAAACATTCTTTACAGCTGTGTAATCAGGAATTTAGTAGACTTATTAAGAGGATTCCTGTTAGAAATACATGAATGATTGGGGGTGAGAGAAAACTCATTTTACTAAGAAAAATACATCTTGTGAATATACCAAAGGCCAAAAATTAACTTAGTCTGTTGGTTACCCATTGTCTCTTTCCACCAAGCTGTTGTGTGTGGCTGGTCTCTTGAAAACTTTGTTTTGGGGCAGAACCTCCAGAGCTCTGTTAAGTAACTACTATCTTTTCTCTGTGGACAGATAAACCTGTGCCATGCCACCCTCCCTGTTTCCAACCTTTGCTGATAGGTTGAAGGGAAGAAGGAAGGATAGGAGATGAATCTATTCATGACATTGAGGACCTAAACTGAAATCCCGGAGCACCCCCTCCAAAAATTGCCAGAGAAAAACCGCAAAGCCTGATTTCACAAAAGCCACTGAAAGGTATTAGGAAGTCTAGGTTTATGAGATTAAATAGGGCCTTAAGGACATAAAAAGTAAGCAGAGCAATCTCATTTTAGAATAATCATATCATATAGTTGTAATGAAACTTAAAGATGATGCATATGAAAGTGCTTTGTCAACTCCATATACCTATCTAGAGATTAACTATTGTTAAATTGCTAAGTAACTCAATGTTGTATGGTTAACTAAATAGCTAAGTATAGCCAATAGTAAGACATAGGCTTTCTTTAGACTATAGTATCTCTTAATTTACTGTTTATTGGGATTTGTAATTTTAGCCAGTTTTAGTACCTTAAAAGAAATGTAGGGATGGGGAGGGGAATAGGGAAACAAAGAAGAGGAATCAAGATGTATCATGTATAGGTACAAATCCCCTATGATAAATATGATCAGTATGTATATCTAAATTATACCAATAAACAACTGAAAAAGTAAAAGAAAAGAAAAAAGAAATTAGGACGCTACATTTAGCTTATGGTACTACTTAGTTATACTATTCTGTCATGGTTCTCCATTTTTCCTGCTTCTACTCTTTCCTAAACCTTGCTGTCAGCAAAAACACATGAAAAGATTAGCTTTTGAATGCTTACTTGGTTTTGAAACTCAGTTCCACAATTGTGTAACTGTTGCCAAACCATTGAGCTTCATTGAGCTTTAGTAGCATCAGATACCATTTAAGTTTGCAGAGTAGCAATGGCAAGGAATATAAATTAATAAGAACAGTTACTATGTTTGAAGAACCCACTGTTTTCCAGGCACTATACTTGACACTGTAGGTGAGTAAAACTTAGGAGACTGCCTTGGTTACTTTTCTCATTGCTAAAACAAAATACCTAGTTAAAGAAGAAAATACAAAGTGAAAGAAGAAAAGGTTTATTTCAGCTCACAGTTTGTAGAGGTTTCAGTGGCTCCAAGGCAGGGTGGTGTGGCAGAGGGGCATCACAGAGGAAGAATAATTCATGGCAAAGCAGGGCAGGCAGAAGCAGTAACGTAGTGAAAAAACCTGGTTTTATATCCATCCATGCTACCTGCCCTTTGAGCAATGCCACCCACACTCAAGGTGGGGCACTCTTAATCCCAGCAGCACACACCCTAGATCTAGCCACCTCGAAAAGCCCCACCTATGATTGCATGAAGTTTAAGAGGACATCTAGATACAAACCATGAGAGACCCCTACAAGGTAAAGTTCTCTTTCTTATAGATAAGAAAGAACTGGGGCTTTGAGAGGTATGAAAAGTTCATAGTACCTTATCTGGCATATAGAAGATGCTCAGTAAGTGACTGATCTTGTAGCACATGGGTTTCATTATGTATTCCCTACTCAGAATCTTCTATCAGTGCCTGATACCTTTTAACATATTCACAACAGGACCATAATTCTTACATCTTGCTCTTGGGCATCTTGAATCACCAGTGGTACCTGCATGACTGTCCATTTAGACAGTTCCATCCTTTTTTAAAGCAGTGGACTCTTTCAAAGACAATTTGAAGAAATCTCTCTCATACAAGTTCATATACACAGTGGAATTTGGCTTGTTTTTCAGGTGGGATGAGAGCAGAGAGTATAGCGATCCCAAAAGACTTCACCTGAGCCAAGAACTGCTAGGCACAATGAATTGGAAAACCCTAGGTCTCCAGACTATATTTCCACTTTTTTTATATAATGTTTAATGTCATCTCTAACCTCGAGCACATATATTTACTGTTCTCCTAACAAGCATTCTACATTCCTCCTCCCTGCCTTTTTCCCATGAAGTGCCTGTGACCTGTTATACTTCATCTTCCTGTACCTGTTGAAATCTGCCTTACTTTTCCAGCCTACCTAATTGCCTCCTTTTTAATGAAGCCTTTCCCTATGCCGTTAATCTCAGAAACACCTGTGGTAACACCTTATTTCCACAGTCTGTGCATTTTGAGAGAGCCTTGTATTTCCTCTCCTCCAGTCACTGCTGAAGTGAAACATCATACTACTGTGATGTAAGACAGAGCAAGGAAGCCTCTCCCATGGCCATGAAATCATCCCTTATGCAAGTCATCCTCTTACTTTGGCGTCTTGATTATAGATCCCTCGATACAAACACATCTTGCCTTCTTTTATGGTGCCTAGATGGGAAGCTCCTTGGGAATCAGCACTGTTCTTGTCTTGCCTGGATCACACAGCAGTGCCCTACATATAATGTACACAGAGGAAAAGATGGGTAACTACTGAAAATAACTCTCATTAAGCTGTAGCCAATATTTTGGTCCTATGGGGAATCTGCATTTCCTTGAGTACTTGGGGAAGTTTTGAATGAGATTAACTAAATACATCACCAGTTAACAATCAGTATTTTTTTTTATGTGTTGAGTTACTATTTATAGGGTCTATTTTAGTCACCTAGCACCTTTCTTATCCTAAAGTGCTAACATTTAGCCTTTCTTTCCTCCTAAACTGGGGAAGGTGGGGGAAGTTTTGTCTTTTTTAATTGCTGTGTTTGTTGAAGTGGTAGCATGTGTCTCATGAAAGTAAGAGGATGACTTGTGTAGGGGGATCCAGGGATCGAACCTGGGGTGTGCTATGACTGTACTATGTCTCCACCCCTTTTTATGTTTTTATTTTTAGACAGAGTCTAGCTAAGTGTCCCAAGCAGGACTTGAACTTGTGATTGTACTGCTTCAGCATCTCAGGTGCTGGAGTTAGAGGCACTGCCACTGTGCCTGCTCCAGCAATTGAGTGGCAAAGCCTTTGTTAGAAAGCATGTAGGAGCTTGGGCCTTGTGCTCTTGGAATTGTTATAGGGTAGGAGATGAGAGACTAAAGCTGTTCCACTAATTACAAACCAAGAAAGGTGGGACTTAGTCATTTGTCAGTTTCTCTCATGAGCCTAGTATTTAATAGGCAGAAGAGCTGGAGACCAAGAGACATCAGCATGCATGAAGTCATACAGCAAGTATAGTATACAGAGCCCTTAAAGAGAAACTTCCTATTTGTAAGCCTTGAGTCCAGGAATCTAGGAGAGGCAAGCTTTAGGTCCTTCATTCGGTCATTCAGGTTTCTCACTTAACTTGATTATAGTAATAGCATAAATTTATGTATTCCTTACTAATGAGGCAGGCACTGTTTTAATAAGAAGTTTTAATATTTTAGCTCATTAAATGCTCACATCAACTCTGTGAGATGGCCAATCTTTGAAAGATGAGGGGAGTGAGACATTAAGAGATTAAATAATTTTCTCTGAGTTAGTGACAGAACTAAGATTCAGACTCTAGCTTTCTGGATTATTTTAAAATTAACTTTATTGTTACACTTTTGATGTACATTGCGGTCACATTCATTGTAGAGAATTTTTACCTGTACGTAATGTATCTTGATCCTTTTTTCCCATTCACTGTCCCTCTCCTTTTATTTACAAAAGCTTTGTTTCCTTTTTTTTTCTATTTGTTTATCTCTTCCTTCCCTTCCCTCTTCCCATTTAACCATTTTCTTCCTACCTCCCAGTATCTGTCGTCCCTTTTGGCCCTTATTTGCGTGAAGCACACATTCTTCACCACTATATTTTACTAAAAAGCTGTTTTCCCAAAGATGCATACTTGCTATTCTTCAACAAATTTTTATTAAATGTCTGTACATCCTAGTCCCTTTTGCCACTTATCTTCTTAGTATAAGAGAACATAATACTGGGTCTCAGAGCTAGGTGGCAGTGTCAGGGGGGAGGAAGAGAGAGAGATATAGATTGATTGATTGATTGATTGATTGATTGATTGATTGATTGATTCATTGATTACAATGGCTACTTAGCAAACCTTTGAGGCATGTCCCAGGATGAAAACATTACAGAAGATGTCCAGGTGTTGGTCCTGATCTCTGGTCACTTATGTTAAATAGGTACTTTACCATAATGACATCCATGGGTTTGTTTTTTGTTTTTGTTTTTTCACTGACTCCTATCTAAATAGGCAGACATGATCTTCCACTTTAAAATCAGAAGGCTAAGTTTTTTTGTGTATATGTTGCCTTAAGTAAAGCACTTCACTGATAGTTATTTTTTCAATTTTAAAATGAAGACTTTGGATAGAAGTGATTTTCTTCCTACTTCCCCTTAACTGTCATCCATTTTAGTCCTTATTTATGCTTTTGGTTTCTCACACAAAAGAAACAATGTGGTATTTAAACAGATGTGTCTGATTTATTTCCCTTTAAATTTTGGTTTTCAGGTGCATCCATTTACCTACAAATGACTCAAGTTTATCCTTCATGACTGATTAGTACTGCATTGTATATAAAACCCACATTTTCATTATCCATTCATCCATTGATGGCCATGTAGGTTATTTCCAAGATTTAGCTATTACAAACTGTGCCACTAACAAACATGGGTCTGCGTGTATTGCTGCAGCATGATGCTTTTAACTCTTTTGGGAAGATGCCTAGATAGGGAATAGCTGGGTCAAACAGAACCTCTAGTTTTTAGTTCTTTGAGGAATCTCAATACTGATTTTTATATTGGGTGTACACCAATCTACACTCCCACCAACAATAAAGAATGGTTCCTTTTTCTCTACAGTATCACTAGCATTCATTTCTTGATGATAGCCATTCTTTCTGTAATGTTAGCATTGTTTTAATTTGCATCTCTTGAATGACCAGTGATTTTGAACATTTTTTTTCATACTTTTATTTGCTGTTTGTACTTCATCTGGAAGTGTCTGTTCATTTTAGATGTTCATTTTTGGATTGAGTCTTCAAATTTGGGGATCCGGGCATCCATCTCTCTCTCTCTCTCTCTCTCTCTCTCTCTCTCTCTCTCTCTCTCTCTCTCATTTTCACAGAATCATTCCTTCTTAATATATTCTGCTCAAAAAAATAAATTTGAGGGGGTCCGGAGTTTTTTTGTTTTGTTTTTCACTATTTTAGATGTTAGTCCTTTGTCTGAGGAATAACTGGTTAATTTTTTTTCCATTCTGTGGATTGTCTCTTCATTGTCTTGGTAATTTCTTTTACTATGCAGAAGATTTTTAATATGAGATCTCAGTTATTGATTCTTATTAATATTTTTGGTGCAACCAGGGTTTTGTTCATAAAGTGTTTGCCTAGACCTATGTCTTTCTAGAGTTCTACCTATTTTATCATTCCAGCATATCACGTGTTTCTATTTCAGAATTTAGATTTTTGATCCTTTTCCATTTTAGTTCAGTATATGGTGAGAGATAGGGATCTAGGTTTAATCTTCAGTGTGTGGAAAGACTACTGGCTGTTTCTTAAAAAGGACTCACCTTAGTAGTATAAGCTTGTCAGTATTATTAGCTTTGTTGTTTTAGTCCACTGCTAATAACTGCCTAGACAATTACAGTAATTCCATAGATAATTAAGTTCAAAGAAGTAACAAAATTTGGGGTTCTGAGAGCCATATAAAACTCAGAATAGGCACAAATTGAATTTACATTTTCTATAGACAGTCTACTCCTTGATGTGGGATCTCCTGTCTTCTGCTTTTGAATTCCCTCCTTGATGACTATATTTGCCTACATCAGTGGAGGTGAGCCTATGGCGCATATGCTCCAGGGGGATGTTTGAATCATGGAAAGCTCTTGAAGGTTCACCATCAATGGCTTACATTGTATGGATGAACTATGGTTACCATACTTGGAAGATCAGATCATTTTAAGGTTCTTCAAAGTGACTAAAGGAAATTATATCTTCATATTTGGGGAATGAGTTGATGCAAATTGTTTACTGTGTAGTCTTTGTGTTTTTAACTTTCTTCATTTTCTTGAAATAATTTTGTAACTATAAACCTTTAATTTACTTTTAAGCTCTTCTTTCTGATAACTCACCTGTTCATATCGGCTCTAATTATAACCTTGGGAGTAAGCATGTGCATTATTCATCTGAATGAGTAAGCATGTCTCACAGCAAAAAACTGCTGTTAAGAGAGCTGTGGTGTCCTCTGTGCTGACTACATTTTGTCTGTGCCTCATTGTCAGCTTCAAGAGAGTTAGGTAAGGTAAAAGACTGGGTAGGAATACTGTCTTGTGGGTCCTTGTACCATTGTTTGCCATGTATTTCAGCCATTTCCAGTGACTAAGGATAATTATAATTTTATTTTATTTACTTGATTTTTTTAAATAAGAAAAATCACCTGGAATAAAGTTAAGCTCTGCTTTTATTTTTGTCTAAATCCATATCCCTCTGTCTTCTCACCCTTAACCCTTTGTTCCTTGCGTAATCACTATCATGAATTCAGGTTTATCTTTCCAGACTATTTCTTTAAGAATCCAATATAAATATTAATCCATATTTATACACTAGGATCAGAGTTTTGGTTTTTAGTGAGTGATGTTGGGGATGGAACCCAGGGCCTCATGCATTGCAGGCTAGTGCCCTGCCACTGAGCTATACTCTGAACCCTGGTTCTGTTTTTATTTATATAGTGGTACCACACTGTATATTCACACACTGCAACGTGCTTTACTCACATAGTATTTTTGTACTTTTTTACATATGTAGCAATATGTCTAAGACCACCTGAGTAGTTTATAAAACCTAGTAATAAAACAGATCATACCAGAATCCACAACACACACAGAAGAGGAACGTGCCCAGGACCACTAGAGATCCTGTGTGCTGCATCTCAGACCTCTGTTCCCACCCAGGAAACTACTTTTCTGAGCTTCTTTCTTACTTTCTTGACTTACACCATATTTATTGTGTCCCTCATCAATATATTTTCCCATTTGCTTGTTTTAAAACTTTGTAGATATAGTACCACCTGAATATATTCTTTTTAAACTGTTTTAATTCAGTGTATTTATAGAGTTTATTCATATTATTCTAAATATTTTAACTACCGTATAGTATTTCTTTGGATGAAGTTATTCATTTAGTGAATATTTATGTTGCTTCCAGTTTTGCTGTTAGAAGTGCTTCCACCAAAGTTTTTCTACTTACTTGTCTTTTGGTACACCTGCATAGAAGTGTGGGTTACATACTGAGGAGTGCAGTTACTGTATAGTAAAATAGGAACATATTCAACTTAACTAGATAAACTATCGTTCTTTTTAATATGCTTTTATTTTTAATTGACACTGTATCTATTTAAGAGGCACGGTGTGATATTGTGTAGGGTGCATAATGATGAAATTGGAGTGATTAGCATATCTCTCACCTGAGAAATTTTGTCATTTTTTTGTGTGTGTTGTGGACATTCAAAATCCTCTCTACCAACTTTTTTGAAATATTTAGTTAATTATTGTCAATTATAGTTACCTCTTTGTGCTATTGGACAGTAGAAGTACTTCTATCCAGCTATGCTTCATATCCACTAATTATGCCTCACTCCACTCTCTCTCCATACACTCCTGAGGCTTGAGTAAATACAATTTATTTTCCACTTCTGTGAAATGAACTTCTTACCTTCCATGTGAGAACAATGCAGTATTTGGTTTTCTGTGTCTGACATGTCTTACATAACATAGTGTCTTTCCATTTCCATCCACGTTGCTACAAATATCATATTTTCATTCTTTTTTATGAAGGAAGATCTGCATTTTTTTTTTTTTTTTGGTATGGGGGATCAAACTCATGACCTTGCGCTTGCCAGGCAGGCGCTTAAGCCACTGAGCTAAATCCCCAGCCCAAGGTCTGCATTCTTATCCAGAGTGACTGAACACATTCATCAGCAGTGTGTCGAACCTCTGCTTTTCCCACATTCTCATCAGTAGTTTTGTTACACATTTATTATTGCATCTATGTTTTATAAATTGACATTACTGCTTTGTGATTTTAGGTCTCATGTCCATAGTTTTTTTTTTTTTTAATTGAGCATTTTTCATTCATGTTTCTTCTTTTAGGAAATGCCTGTTCATGTATTTTATAATAGATTGCTAGTCTTTTTCTTAATAATTCATAGGAATTGTGTATCTGGACACTAAAATTTGGTCAGTTTTGTATGATCTAAATATTCTCAGTTTGTGGCATGCCATGTCACTTTTTTCACTCAAATTCTAAAATTTTGACTTTTACATGTAAGCATTTAATCCACAGGATTTGTATGTCTGTCAAGATTGGGAACCGAGCCTTTTGGGCTCCACTTTCCACACTGTTTCTAGCCCCATCAACTCTGATATATATCGAGTTTTAGGAATGTCTCTGAGTTTCCAAATAATAAATTTTATGATAAACTTTTCTTTTCTTTTTTTTTTTTGAGTACCAGTATTCAAACTCAGGACCTTGTGCTTGCCAGGTGCTGTGCTCCTGAGCTATTTCCCCAGCAGTATCAACTTTTCAAGTTTCATTTGAATAAAAATATTTTGCACTTTTCATTGGAATTATAATAAATTAAAATGGAGAAAACATCTCTAGGATATCAGGTTTCCTAACCCATATATCTGATATCACTCTTCATTTATTTTACACTTTTGAGTGTATTTCAGTAAGTTGTACACGTTTTCCAGTTCTGTTGGTACATTGAAATGAAGTTCATACCTGAATATTGATCTTACATCAACCATACTGTTAAATTTTTATTAAATTTAATAAGTTATATATATGGTGGAGTTTTTCTGCATACATGCATACTAAAAATGCCATTTTATTTTTTCCGTCTCAATGCATATGCCTGTTTTTTCTTTGTATTTTTTCATACCTTAATGAATACAGTCTAGCATATTACCAATTAGAAGGCAAGCAACTATATATTGTTCCTCCATCTAAGGGGAACACTTAACATTTTACCACTGAGTGCAGTAGTTGCTGAGAGTTTTTGTTAGATGTCCTTTATCAGGTTAAAGAAGTTTACTTCTATTCAAATTCTAAGATTTTTGTTTTGTTTTAGTTTTTTTGTTAAACCACAAATACATGGATGCTGAAACCTAGTGGACCTTTTTCTGCATCCAGTGATATTACTGTTTTCTTTTCTACTTCAATGTTAATGAGCTTAATTACATTAATAATTTTGCTATTAAACAATCCTTGCATTCCTGGGGTAATCTCACCTTTGTTGTGAAAAATGTTCTTTTGATGTGCTGCTCAACAATGAATTTTGTTAGATATGAACTAATTTCAAAATAGAGGAAAGAAATTAAAAATTTGAGAAAAGAAACTAAGGGTTTCCCAAGCAACTTGCTGGGTTTCCATTTTGCTATAGCATATGAGAATTTCTAGTTAGTAGATTTATCTTAATGAAGCAGAAACAAACACTGAAAAGCTGCTGCTTTTTCTTCCCACCCCAGTGTCAGAGTGCATGGTAGGCAAGTGTCCTACTACTAAACAAACCCCAAGACCCCACAGTTAATTCTGATCTCCTTTTGCCCTTTTATTCACTGAAAAAACATTAGTTCTTCACCTCACTTGGTTCTTGTGAGCCTTATTCTCCTCAGTGAATATCTCTGCAACTCAGAAGCATATTTTGGCAACTACTAGCCATATAACTTCCTTTGCTTTGCTAGCAACATAAACATGTACTTACTAGGCACTGGGAACTAGACAAAATCTGCACCTCCAAAAATTCCTCTTCTAGGAAAGAAACTAATAATTTAAAAAATAGAGGTGTAAAACTAAATGATACATCTTACATACAGACCACATGGCTCATGACAAATGGGTTGATGTTGGGGTGCTGAGAGTCCCTAGGGTAGGGAGAAATGAAGAAGGGAGAATGAAGATTGGATATGATGTTGAGCTGTCTTCTGAATTACGTGTATTTACTGATCTCCATAAACTCATTTGTGCTCTCAATTAGCAAAAGAGTGTAGACTGTTCTCCCATGGTTTTGCTAGCTTTGAAATTTTGTCTCTTTGGCCCCAAAGCTATTTTTCTCTTTTCAGAATTCACAAATAATGTCATGTTTAATCAGTTGTTCTCCTACCTCCAGTCCTTGGAATATTTTGTTCCATAAGCTTAGGTTTCTGATTGTCACAACAGAATCTTCTTGGTTCTGTTTTATTAAGTAATAACCAACCTATTTCATTTATGGAATAATGATGTTAACATATGAATCATAATATAGAATTAATCTGTTGACTTTGTTACATTTTTATAGACTTGTTTCATTTATTATTACTATAAATTGATTTTTTAAAATTCCAGACTTCATGTAATTTCTAAGCAGATTTCATTTGTATGTCTTATTTCAGTGCTGGACCCAAAGGAGACAACATTTATGAATGGAGGTCAACTATATTGGGACCCCCAGGATCTGTTTATGAAGGAGGAGTGTTCTTTCTTGATATTACCTTTTCACCAGACTATCCGTTTAAACCCCCTAAGGTCAGTATGAAGTTTTCAAGCATATTAGTCATATATGCATATATTTTAAAAATATACATATCTAGGAATACATATGTATTCTATTAACATAGATACCTTTCTAGAACCAACAATATATAAAAGGAAACAGAAGATGAAAAATTACAGGCATTCCCCTGCCTGAGTTTTTATTCATGTTTCAGTGCTTTTTCTTATTCTTTCTATGTCCTTCCTGTGGTACATATTTTAAGTAACAAAAACCTTAGGTATTATGTGTACAAATGGGGGATCAAGGCTGAGCCAGGAACAGCCCTTGAAACTAGAGAACCAAAATAGCCTCTAGCTGGAGTCATAGGTGGAGCCAAGGTCAGGAGTCAGAGTGAAGGTGGAAGAAGTCTCAGTAAAGCTTGTTTACGACACCAGCTATGGCTCTTTGAGTTTCAACACCTCTGCCTCTGCAGTCCAGCTGTTCATGTGAGGGTTACGTGCACTATGATGAAATATATGGCCCACAGCAACTGAAAAACTGTATCAACAAAATTTAGTCAAATATTTATGGAAAACTAGGCACATACAGTGGTGCGTGTCTACAATCCTACTGAAGCAGGAAAATTGAAACTTTAAGACAAGCTTGAACAACTTAACAAAATACTATCTCCAAAACAAAAAAAGAAAAAAAAGACTGGAATGTAGCTCAATACTCTATGGATTCAATCTCCAGTGCCAGAGAGAAAGGAAAACCAAAGGAGAGGAAGGGAGGGAGAGAGACAAAGAAAATTGATGAGGTAGAACATATGTTTAGTACAAATAAGGCCCTGGGTTCAATCCCTTAGCATGGGGGTGGTGGGGGGGAGATACGCATGTATTTTGTATTTGTTTGTATTTATAGTAGCCCAGTAGTAAAACTGATTCATGTGAAGTAATTTATGTTCATGTCTGAGGAACATGCAAGAGTGCAGTACAACCAAAATACACAAGATGAGATTATATAGTTTTAAGAAATCATCATATTCCTATCTATTGCCTATAGGGTAGTCATTTGATTGTTTTAAATATTAACTCCATAAGAATTTATTCTACATTCTGGCAGAGGAAAAGACCTGAGAACACTGACTATGTACTGATCACCAAGAAAAAAATCTCATCTCAATACAAAAAGAAATAAAAGCTTGAGTTGCAAATTGTAGTAAACAGTTTTCAAAACTAAGAATAATACCCCCCCTTCAGCATGACTTCCTGTATTTCCTTTCAACTGCTCTTCCTTTTCTTCCCTTCATTCTTTTGATGCCAAACCAAAGCAGTCACTACAGTTATGCTGATTTACTGATGAAGAAATCACAGCACAGAAAAACTGACTTACCCAGCATTATATGCAACAAGCAATCCTGGTATCAGGATTTCAACCTGGAAACCCATGTCCTAAAACCTTTATTTTTTAAATTGACAGGGCTGGGTGGTACTGTTTACCAGCCAGAGCTTGCACTTTTCCATACAAAACCATATTAAATCTAATACTTTCTCTTTTTGCCAGATGAGGAACTTAAATCTTTTCATTCTAGTTAGAATAGCCTATAAATCATTTGAAGTATCTGCTTTGCTTCCAGTGATAAAGGAACCTTTCTCTGAGAGCCTCTTTAGTAAAAATGGACAGGGTGAGGAAGAGGACAGGAAACTTAGACTAAGGTAGTTATGCTTGTAACTCTGATGCAACCTGAGGATCATAATAGATGTCTCTCAAACTATGTGGGCTTATCCAGCCAAATTCCACATAACACATTTAAATTAGACAAAATCAAAAGGGAGAAATAATAAATTGAGTAGAACTGTTGAGTTTCTGAAAAGGCCTTGATAGAATGAAAAAGTGAGCCAAAAACTAACAAGATAGTCTTAAACTTGACTAAGTATTATTTCATTGAAAATTGCCCAAAAAAATTATGATACAAGACAGGAAAGAGAAACCTGGTTTACATTAAATGGAATCTGAAGGCTTTTGACTGACTAAAAAACTCAGTGGAAGCTTGAGGTTCTTGTACTCCCAAAGAGACTGTTGTAGGAGTATGTATCTGTACTGTATCTCTTAGATTCTATCTAGGGTGGCTCACAAAAATGGAAAAAGGAGGATGTTAGTTACAAGGAAGTAGGTATCTTATTTGTTTGAGGGAAAATCCAACCCACTGTTGTATGGTGCACTTTTCACGAGCACTGGTTTGGAGATAGGTTTCCCTTTACTAGGAGCCTTCAAGATAAAAGCTGAATTACTGCCTGTCAAAAATAGAGCCAGAAAAAAAAGTGGAATCTTTCCATTGATTGAATCAGACTTGACAACGTCTAAGGAACAACAAAACTCAAGTCTGTTAACTAGAATCATAATTTAGATGCACACTTAATAGAAACCTGAAAGAACTTCTTAAAAGCAAATTACTGTCTATATTTTTTTAATTTTAGAAACTGAAGGGAAAGGAAAAAAGGGAAATGTAAAAAAAGAGAGAGAAAATGAAAACATGGAAACAAAGCTTTGTTGAAGTATTGAAGGGAGGCTAGAGGAATGGGGAATAAAGCAAGTTACATTGTGTGCAGGTTACAAATTCTCTGTGATGAATGCGATCGTCATGTTTATCTAAAATGTACCAATAAACTGATTTAAAAAAGAAACTGAATTTTGTAGACAGATACTTTAAAGAGAAAGCTGTTAAAACAAGGACTTTTATTAATAATTTAAAAGTACAGTTTCTATGCCTTGCTAGCCCTCCATTACTACACTGCACTTTAGTATATTAAGAATTTTCTTGGGGTTTTTTGATTTTTCTTTTGTTTTGTTTTATTTTGTTTTCTCTTATGCCTTTACCTTTTGCTCTTTTTTCCACATCAGCCGCTCAGTTTGATTTACAGACTGTGTCCCAGTACCCTGAAGAATGAACCAGAGATGTTGTAGATGTGAAAATTGATGGGGTTGATGTTCACAAATAATTCCAATTGGTTATCTGTGTAGCTGTGTTTATGTTTGGTATTTATGTACCATAAATGATTGTACTTAAGAGGCTTGTTTTTCAGATTCTCATACGTGGACCACTTTGTGACCATTTTAAGCACTGTACACTATAAATGCAGCTTAAAGTAAATGGAATTATTTGGAGTACCTCTTCTCGCTAAATTTTAAGAGTAGGGCTTCAATCAGCAGCTCCCATAAGCCTACTGGCACGCAGACTGAGAATCAAACATCTTCTCCTCCCCCCCCCCCACGGGACAGAGGTCTGAGCATCTCTTGGGTGGATGACCATATGCAGTGTGGCAAGTATGGGGGATTTCCTTCTGTCTTCTGTTTGAAAGCAAAGGTTGTCTTCACTGTTATGTTTTGTTATGATTGTTTTGCTCTAATCAATATTCTCCTTCACTTGGTTTTATAATGTTCTGTTTTTGGTTTGATTTTGCTATACCTAATTGACAACTATTTGTGACAACAATTGACACATTGGACAACTATTGTGAAGATAATGAGATATACTGTAGTACCTATTACTGCTATCCCAGTATCCTGCTATACCAATTTCACTGCATTGTCTCATTTGACTTTGGTCTGTCATGTTCTGTTGTATTTTTATTACCTTCAAATTAAAAGAGGTTAAAAAAAACAGTAGGGCTTCATCATTTTAAACACTTTATATTTCAGTACCTAATTTTTCAAAATTGTGAATGACATATTTCAGTACTTTCTTCTATAATTTGTCTTAATTCTAATAAAATTTTTACCACATATATAATGTCTATCAGACTTAGCATTCTAGTTTTAAATAAGTTGAATAGTAGTTATACTTTGCAGATGCCATAATTCAGTATAATTTTAGTACATCAGATTTCTTTTTTGATATTTATGTTTTGGCTCTTTTACTCCGTAGCATAAGTTTTTTATTTCAGAGGACAGTATTTAAGGGCCAAGGGTGTATAGCTCGGTAGTAGAATACTTGCATGGGGTACGCAAGGCCCTGATTTTGATTCCTAATACCACAAAAACAAAAATATTTAAAATATTTTATATTGTGTTTCTGCATAAATGACATTGATATATTTGATGCCAAATCTTCAACTGAATATTTAACTACCTGTGGTAATAATGTTTCTCTGAGAAAGTACCTGTTTAATGGAATTCTATCTAGTATCATACATTGTAGCCAAAAAGGAAAGTGATATAAACTGCCATGTGTCTATTTTGTTTTGAGATGAGTTCCACATTTCTAGGTTCTCCTAAAATTTGAGGTCCTTCTGCCTCAGCCTCTCAAATGCTGAGATTACAAGAATGCACTACTACACCTGGCTTTGTCTTAATGTTTCTTGGTGCCATCTTTATTTTTCAGTATAGATATATATTTATGATTCTAATACCTATTTATTTGTAAAATAGAAATTGTTTTATATTTTCCAGGGATTATATTTTTATTATAAGTGCATCTGTGCTCATCTATAGTTTTGATTTTAAATTTTAATCTTAAGTAATTTACTGTTTTAAATTTTTCACTCCGCATATTTGTTATAGAATAAAAAGCAATTGCAGACTAGTAGAAGGGAAAATTACCTACAATTTTATCCCAGGAACTTTTCATGCCATTTTAGTATGTTTCTCTCAAGATTTTTTTTCTCTGTATATATGAATATACATATAATATGCACATACCCACATGTCTTTTACCTAAATTGGTCCCTACCCTGCTTCATAATTACTTTTTTTCTTTTAAGGAGAAAAAAAAAAAACAGATCAGAAAAACAAAAAAGAGACAAACAACAAGGGCCTGGGATTTAGCATTAGCACCTGCCTGGCAAGTGCAGTGGTTTTGATCCCCAGCACCAAAAAAAAAAAAGAGAAAGAGAGACAGTTTAGAAGAACAAGAAACTCAAAAACAATAATAATATAATATAGACATTCAAAACAAGATGATAGGGATTTAACAATGGTTGTAATATTGCATATTGTTATCGTCAAAAGAGCTGCTTAGGTTACCAGATGTAGACATGCAAAATTGATCTTTTTCTACCTATTTTCATTATAGATTCCAATAAACATAATTATGTTACAAGTGTTGAGGCTACATTATAGTCCATGTTATGTAAATATACCAAAACTTAATCCATTTCCTGTTATTGAATAGTTGGGTTTTTATCAGTACTTCTGTTATTTATGTGCTTGTACAATTAACTTTGAAGCTAAATTTGTAGACTTGTTGTTGTTGTTGTTTGTTGTTGTTGTTAGAGCTACACATTGTACCCTGGGTTTCCCACATGCTAGACCTGTGCTTAAGAAATTTCTGAATAGAAAAATTTGTGCATAGAGTTTTTGATAAAGGTTGACACACTGGCCTCCAGAAAAATTGTTTTAATTCACATCGTGTCTATCGGTGTATGATAGTGTATAGTGCTTCCCTATATTGTCCTCAGCTGGGAGTGGTTTTAATCTCTGGCAGTCTAATATATGGAAAGCAGTATCTTGTAGTTCCTTTAATTTACATTTGACCATCAGTGAGATGGCTGTACTATTGTTCGTTCATTCTTTTTGTGAATAATTTGGAAGTACTTTTTAACAGTGTCACACTAAATAAAATAACAGGGTACTGAAGAATTTAGAAAGAGTAGTGAATATGTTATATTCATGTATGCATGTTTGTTTTTCACCAAAAACACTGAAAGTATTGTGACACTATATCTAATGTTGTGTCTCAGAGATTCTAATAGCGTGCATCTTATGTACCTCAGAGTCTAACATATTATGTAACAGGTCAGATATTTGTTTTTATAGTAAAAATGCGTAGAGATAGCCTGTTCTTAATTTGGCTCTTTCTGACTCACTATGGATCTGGACATTTTGTGAAAAACTAAGTGAATGCTGTGTGGGGACACACATCTGTAATCCAAGTATTCTGGTGGGCTCAGGCAGGAGAATTAAAAAGTCAGTGCACAATTTAGTGATTTAGCAAGACCCCATCTCATGTAAATGTAAAGGGCTGGGTTCAATCACTAGAACCACCAAAACTTTTAAAAATAAGTGATCATTGTAAGCAAAGTTAAGACTAGGTAGATAGAGTTAAGAATGTTTGTGTTTATATTTATTAAGTCAAGCAACTTACACAAAAGTCAGGGATATTGTGTCAGTGTTCATACCTGTTATAAGAAAGCATTGTTTTCTTTAGTAACCAAAAGATACTGCCAAAGCTACCGGAAACTTGTGCCTTACAGTGTTCACAAGTCAGGGCATTTAAATTGCAGGCATACACAGAAGTATCTGTGTGAGTGAAATTAATAATACTGGAAAGTGTTTGAATATAGTTATTTCATTACGAATCATATTTAATACATTTTAAAATAAATCAATTCAGAGCCTAGTTTATGTTTTATGAGTTTATTGTATCTTTCCTATCAAATCTGAGTTGTTTACTAATGTCAGCTGATACGAAAAGATGTTAATTACTTGTGAACAATAAGATAATTTGGGTCAAGCTTTTTAAATCTTTTTTTTGTCCATGTTAGATGTTTACCTTTAAAGGGTACCTATGAATAAAGTAACTGAGAAACTTTGAGATTTAGTATTTTCATCACAAAAACAAGAGATTTAACAATCTCTTTAAATGGCTTTTGCTAGCTGGGCATGGTAGTGTAGTTATGGTTAGCCCGGCACTCAGGAGGCTGAGGCAGGAGGATAGTTGGAAGTTCAAGGCCAGCCTGAACTGCATAGTGAGACCCTGTCTCAAAAAGAGAAAAAAAAGACTGCTTTTGTCTTTGTCAGTGATCTGTCACTGCTCAGATTAAAATTTTTTAGTGGCTTCCTATTTCACATAAAATAAAATCCAAACTTTTTGCCACGGCTACATGGTCTTTCTACATGCACCAATCATTTCTTCATGTGGCCAGCCACTTTATTCTTCAGGCCTCGTCTTCAGTGTTATCTACCAAGAGGGCTATTTCCTGACCACTTTAGGTAAATATATGGTTTCTTCTGATGTACATTAGACTCTAAGCTCAATGAGAACAAGGACCTTATCCATCCTGTGATGCCTGGCAGACAGTAGGATTGGTAAAAGAAATACTCATTTTGCCAGCCAAATCCTGAACATTTGCTGAAATCTGTTTTGCTCTATCGACTTGCATTGTTGAAATGTTCTCTAAATTGTGTGTGTGGATTTCTTCTCTTTCTCCCTCAGAATTAGAAACACATAGAAAACAGGGGCTTCCTTGTTAATGAAAATCAATTCCTGCTGTAGGAACATTCAGTAGAAGCAATGCATTTTATTTTAATACAGTTTGTCTGAAAATGCTTGAAGTTAAATGTTACAGATATTGGTATGAAATTTGGTTAGCTGAGTCAATAAGAAATTAAGCCATGTTGAAGAAAAAACTTGAAATTTCATTTTCATCCAGTTACACAGTTGATAGTCTTGATTTTAAAAAATATTGAGGCTATATTTTATGCATATCTCCTGCTGCCACAAAGTATAAGCAGATAATTGGCATCTTGAAAATGTACATTCAAAAATGTACTCAAAAAATGTTTTTGGGGGTACAAAAAATCAAACTCAGGACCTCACACTTGTCAGGCAGGCACTGTGCTGCTGAGCTAAATTTCTGACCGTGTGATACAAATTTTGCAAAACCAGATAATAATATAATCTAACAGTCAAGTAAATTTTCCTGCAGGTATCTGCCATTAGTATGAACACACTTATTTTAGTGTCTTTTTTTTTTTTTTTGTCTCAAAATTTGGAATCACAGCGTGAAAGCTAAATCATTATATGTACTTACTTTCAAAACCACGTTTAGGCAAATTACTAAACTTTGTCTTGCCAGGCATGGTGGTGCATGCCAGTAATCTCAGCACTTGGGAGGCTGAGGCAGGAGGATTGCTAGGAGTTCAAGGCCAGCCTGGGTTACAAAGTGAGTTCAAGGTCAGCCTGAACTACACAGAGAGACCCTATCTCAAAAAAACAAAAATAAACAAAATAAACTTTGTCTTTGCTGCCTCCTTATTACATTGTACAACTGTTCCTTCCTAGCAGTATTTAAACAGAAAATTATGGAGGTAGGGGAATACATGTATAATGGAATAGAAAAATAAATTGTGATGTATTCACATAATGGAATAGGATATAACAGTGAAATATTATATATGAATATAACAATGAAATATGTATATGCACACTATATATGAATCTCACAAATACAATATGGAGAAAGACAAGAGTATTGATGTATATAAATATATGAATCCATTTCTATAAATTCAAAAACAGAAAAAGCTAATGGGTAAGCCAAGCACAGTACCACATGCTTGTAATCCCAGCACCCAGGATGCTGAGGAGTTAAAATCACCACAGATTCAAGGCCAGCCTGAACTATATAGCAAGACCCTGAGCCCCCCAAAAAAGAAAGCAAAGAAAAAGTGAGGGAGAAGGTTAGTTTACAGAAGTAGAAGTCAGAAGAGGAATAAAGGAGATTCTAGGGTGCTAGCCATTTCTGTGTGTATCTTCTAGGCAGTGGTTACTTAGTTGTGTTAATTTTGTATAATGTTATCAAACTGTACATGGATGACTTGTGTACTTTTTATATTATATATTTCAGTTTTTCAAATATTGCTGCTGTTTCAAGCCCTATAAATCCTATATTTAGTGCACTTTTCATTCTATGGAAATTACGCCTTTGAACCCTTTAAATCATTCTGTCTGTCTTTCCCTCCACTTCCCTCCCTCCTTCTCAGCTCACTAAGTTACCCAGGCTGGCCTCAAGTGTGCTGTCCTCCCACCTCAGTCTCCTGAGTAGCTGCAATTACAGATGTGCTCTATCATACCCAGCTCAGAGCTTTTGATTCTTCACTTTGGACTACTGCACGAACTGTTTGGCCAGCTCTACATCAGCCATATCTTTGACAAGCAGGTCTTTATGTCTCTGTTTAAACCATGGAGAAAATGTTGAAAAGAAGTAATCACTAATCAACTACTGTAGTGCTGTGTAGCAGCCTAATGTGTTGGTGCTAGGGTTTGTATGCTCCCACAAAATTTATGCTGAAATTTTATCCCAATTATTATGTATAAAGAAGGCGAAATTTAATCCAACTATGGTATTCAAAAGTGAGACCTTCAGAAGGTAATTAAGATTAAATGAGGGCTGGGGATTTAGCTCAGTGGCTAAAGTGCCTGCCTGGCAAGCATGAGGTCATGAGTTCGATCCCTGGTTCCAAAAAAAAAAAAAAAAAGATTAAATGAAACCCTGAAGGTGAGAAACTAATCTAGTTGGACTATGGCTTTATTAAAAAGAAGAAAGACTTAAGCGGAGGTGATCTGTCTGTCTTGTCCCTGGGATACCATGGTCTGCCCTAGAACTTTGCAAGCAGCTACCATCTCTTTTTCACCAGTACAGCCTTTCCATTTCCCAGCCTCTAGAACTGTGAGCAAAATAATTTTTTTTCTGTAAAGTTCTCAATCTTAGGTGTTTTGCCATAGTAACTGAAAACAGACCAATATATCTCATCATTCAGCCAGCTCTGCTAAAATGTACTATTGAGTCTGTGCCATAGCTGTTATACTAGATTTTCCTTCAACTGGGAATTCTTTCTTGCCTGTAAATATGTACTCAAAGTGAAACTGGTAGCAGCCCAATTTGCTTACTGTTTACAGTCCCTCTGGTTATAAATAACATTTTCACACGTACCTCAAACTTGAATTTATAACTGTCATGCTGATTTGTCTTGGCACTAGACCAGAGCCAGTGATAGTGATAAAGAAAACTTCTGAGACTTTGTGTAAATTCTTGACTAGAAAATTAAGAAGCTGTTAGTGGATTTAGACAGAGAATGGTGTGATCACCACAGAAGTGTAACTGGTTAGCATAGTGCCAGCATCCAAGAAGTGCGTCTGACCCTCAATCTATTATGTGACTCAAGTCTTTTGACACTTTTTAAAAACATCTCATCATTTTCTTTGTTAGAGTTCACATATGCGATACATATTTTATTCCCTTATTCTATAATTTTAATAAACTGTATTGCAAAAGAATGGAGTTGCCTGTGGTATGGTTAGTTTTTGGAGCGTGTCTGTGCTAATTCTGTTGATCACATTTTTGAGTCATCAACAAAAAATCTGCTTCATAGTCCTTTCTAAAACTTTATTTAAAATTATGACTGTCCTTGTAAGAGAAATAGAATATCAAATCCAATAATTTACCTTCTCTTTGCCTCCTGTTAACATTTTACTGCCATTTACTCCAAAGAATGATTTCTTCTTTAATTTGACACATTTCTTCTTGAAAATGACTTTTACTTTTTTGCTGTGAGCATTTTTTTTTCTGCTAAAGCTCATTCCTGGATTTATCTAAACCCTTAAAATGATTTTACTGGCAGGATATTAAAACAGCTAAAAAATAAAGGTAGCTGGGCATGGTGGCTCACACCTGTAAACCCAGCACTCAGAAGTCTGAGGTAAGAGGACTGAATTTAAGGACAGCCTGAACTACAAAGTGAGACTCTATCTCAACAAACAAACAAACAAAAAGATAAAGGTGAGAGAAAGCACCCAGCCCAAAATAAAGAAGAGATCCAACTCTGGCCCTTGGAACCTTACAGACCAGTGAATGGGGAGCCAGACATGCCAGTGACTGTCTTAAGGATAGCACTAAGTGGAAACTTGGGAGAAAGACCACCTGAATCTGTGTAAAAGTATCAGCAGAGGCTTGATAATATAAATGAAGAGCCAACATCTGAAGAATGGTGGCGGTACTTTTCAGAGAAATAGGATCCTGGCCAAAATGACAGCATGAACAGAGGACTGCAGGTCTCTGACCTCTTCAGGGCACTGTTGTATATGGAAAACTGCCAAGATAGGCAGATGTGCCTCCTATAAGAGTTTAGAGTTTATCCTGCAGCAAATAGACAACTGAATGTGTTTACAAGCTTGAGAGATTATCCTTAATGCAATGTGGAGCCTTATGGTAAAGAAGAAAAGCAGTGCAATGAAGGAAGGTGTTAAAATAGCATTATCTGGCAATGATAAATGCCTTAACTAGAGTAGAAGCAAGGAGAATGGAGAAGCCGAGAGACTGAGGCAGTAGTATCAATTGCATGTGTTTCTTTCATGTTAAGACCCATAATTCTTTTAGTATGTATTAATATGATTGTAAATTTCTTCTGAAGATATTGTGTGCATAACTATTGCAGTTCACTAAGACTGTATGAAGCCAATTGCTGCTAGTCAATATGACTTAATACAAGATTTTCTACATAGACCTACTAGAAGTTGTCCATCTTTCTTTGGTAAACAGTTTGGGGAGAATAGGGTAAAGAGAAGGAAATCAATGAGCATATCCTCTTTACCTCAGTACTTAAAAATTCAGTTTCTATCTGTGTCTTCTCTGTTACTTTTTGATATGTTTTAGACAGATACCATCTTTTTTGAGCCGTAGAGCCCTGTGTTCTCTTATGTGACATTTTATAGTAGTCATTTGTGTGATTCTGCCAGATGATCAGGCCTGAAGAGCCAGAATTTGGTTTACTAACTGTAGCTTTTCCCTTTTATCTCCTTGCCCCTCTATTCAGCCCAGGCTTCAAATGTATTACCAGGTCAACAAGTGTTTGTTGAGTAAATAAATCTTGCTAGCGTCCCTTTAATCCCAGCACTCTGATGCTTGAGGCAAGAGGATTGCCACAAGTTCAAGGCCACCTACATAGTGAGTTCAAGGCCAGCCTACCCTACAAAGTGAGACCTTGTTGCAAAAGAGAGAGAGAAAATAAGTAAAAATCTAGCCCTTATGTTCCTTCTCCAAAATGAATGCTTTTATCTTTATATTGGCAACAAACATAAATTACAGCCAGAGAGTATTTATACTTCTTTTGTATCTTCCCTAAATCCTAATACACCTGTGTAAACTGTGGGCTTCAATATATCTTTTTAGTTTATTAATAGATAATTGATAACATGGAAATAGGTAAAAAGAAAAAACAAAATTTGTAACTATATCCACTTAGCTGCTACCCAAGAAAAGCATTCTTTGGTTTCTAAGGTGTACTTATTTTACTGACAAGTGAATCAAGTTTTATTTTAGCAAGTATTCAGATCATATAGGATGGCTGATATCTAACCAATGTCAGAAAGTCACTATCTGGTCATCTTAGCCTATTCCTAAAGTTAAACATTCTAAAATATGTAGATTAAATTAAGATTTAAATACAAATTGAAAAATTTTTAAAAATTAGTAAATATATTCAGAGAAAAATTTTGTATTCTTCCACTCCTACCCTGCTTACCTTTGGTTGGCAGGTAGGGAGAAGCACAAACATTTATTAAAGGCATAAATACTTTCTAGCACCACACATATACACAAACGATAGAATATATATATAGATATCTAAATCCTATTGTATGTGTGGAATTCTTAGTACCATGAATACTTGGAAAGAAATTCCATACTCTGCCCTCAGGTACCCTTCAGTCTAGGTAGGAAGAAAGATGCACGCAAAAGAAAAAGATTAAATGTAGCCGAAATTCAGAAAAGTATTGAATAGTATGATCTGAAACTCAAAGGGGAATGCTTCATAAGTGAAGTGTCAACAAAAGATGGATAGCATTTCCATAGGTAAAAGAAAATACTGAGTAAGGTGGCAGAACTTTAACCATGCCCTAAGCATGATAACTAATTGCATATGTGGAACTTCAATTCCAAGTTAACACATGTAGAACAATATGTTGTTCAGTAGAAGTTTTAAAAATACAAAAAATGGCAGTGTGTAAGACAGTAAAAGCTTGGGCTGGGGATTTAGCTCAGCGACGTAAGTACCTGCCAGCAAGCATGAGGTCATGAGTTTGATCCCCAATACAAAAAAAAAAAAAAAACCAAAACAGTAAAAGGTCAAAGTGTGTGACCACATGAGAAACATCAGATGGAAGGAGACCTAGTATAGAGCCCTAAAGAATGTACAAATTAGTGATTTGTTGGGAGCCATTGAAGCTGGAAATTGAACACACATTGCAGGGCTGTGGCGTGACCTGGGTATGGCCAGCCTAAGAACAAAGAGGCATCCCAAAAGGCCACATAATGCCACAGCTGAGGACATCCGGCTCCAACCCCAAATAACAAGATAGAGACTGTAACCACAGGCATCTCACTCCTGCCATTTCCTACCACAAATGTTATCGTGGAGATAAGATGGTTCTTTTAAATTAGCATGGAATGCCATGTGGAGAAGTTGTTGAGGTGACTCTCCAGGTCCTGCTCAGATCCCTCCCTTTCCTCCATGTCTTGGTTGCTTTTCTTTCACTGCTGAAACAAAATACCTGATACCCAAGGTGAAGCAAGGAAAGGTTTATTTGTTATAGTTTTGGGAGGTTTCAGTCCATACTCAGCTGACTCCAAGGCAGAGTGGCATGGCTGAGGGGCAACCATTCATGGTGGCCACAAACAACGAGTGAAAAGGGCAAAAGAGAAAAAGCAAGCCTCCTTCTCGCCTTTACATTGCATATTGGCTCTGCCTCTGGACAGTGCAGCACTCACACCACCAGTCCCAGCACAAAACAATGAACCAATCACAAGCACTAGATTCGGGCTTGTCCATGATTGCATGAGGCTTGGGGGGCCATCTGAACACAAACCGTAACACTCAGTATCCCGTCTCCTTTTTTTGAAGACCTGATAAATATGGGCCACCCAGACAAAGAAACTCTTTGTCTCAGCCTAGAGGGTTTTGATCCTCCTGGAGTCCTAAAATCACCACTTGTTTCATTTATTTAAGCCTTTGCTGTACATTCATTTGGGAGATCGGGGATCTTGGCCAGGTTCCCAATAGTGAATCTGCCCATAGTTTGACTTTGGTCTTTTCCTCTAAAAGACCAATAAGCCTAATTCTTTCTATTGAATAACATTCTAGCATCTCTAAATTTGGCAACATCAATGATTATATGATTTATATTGAAAGAACAATTTTCATGATTTTTGCAGTTTAATTTCAAATAGTTTCAGGGAAAAAGCAAAGTACATGTGGTGTTTGTGTATATAAGATACAGCAGGTTTGGCAAAGTATTAACAGTTGATGAGTGTGCTTATCATAGATTTAAACAATTTCTAAAATGGAACAT
Source organism: Hydrochoerus hydrochaeris (assembly GCA_004027455.1). Taxonomy (NCBI): domain Eukaryota; kingdom Metazoa; phylum Chordata; class Mammalia; order Rodentia; family Hydrochaeridae; genus Hydrochoerus; species Hydrochoerus hydrochaeris. The sequence continues at coordinate 34,987 of PVLA01012089.1, forward strand.
CAAGCTGGGCATGGTAGCATACATCTGTAATCCCAGCACTAGGAGGCTGAGGTAAGAGGATCACTGTGAGGACAGAGCCAACCTGGGCAATAAACTGAACTAAAGGCTGGCCTGAACTGCATAGTGAAATCATACAGACAGACAGACAGACAGACAGACATAGAATCAGTCAAAAAATAATGTAAAGATGAAATAGGAAGTATTCCTTTCTAGCACCTGCCCAACATTTGGAACACTGCTATTGAAAACATTGGGAGTAACAGGGATGCTTCCTTAATGAAATATCGGTTATCTGGCCCATGAAAAATGATAGTTTCAATAGGGAGAAAAGATGCAGAATGACAAGGTTTGAATTATTACATACATAGGTTTTTTTCCTTCTGTCACACAGATGCCATCTCTTCCTGAGAAATGTTTTACCTCTCCTGTATACTCAACCATAAAGAGAAGTGTTTCAAACTGTAGTATATGACGTTATTTAAAATATATATATATATAACATAAAATGACATGTATAAAAATGAAAAAGAAGTAACCAGGTTAATGTTTCTTAAAACATACTTCTTTATATTTGTCTTCAGAAGAGATGCTGGATACACATATTGTAAAGCTGAAATGCAGATGAAAATTCAGAAACAATTGTAGTATCGTGAATGCTAATTACATTGTCCAATTATCATATTTTTAAATTCAAGGCATAAGAGCAATTTTCTTTTTTTCAAGAGAGTGTGTGAAGCAACAAGTACATTATAGGCAAAAATATTATTTTTAAAAATCTATAAATAAAAAGTAAAAATTTATAAATCATGGTACTCATATTACTTGTAAAAATACTCAAAAGCATTTTAAGTGTATAAAACTATCAGGGACCTGACCTAGATCCCCAATCCCTCAAAGGAGTGTACAGCAAAGGCTTAAATAAATGAGACAAGTGGTGTGAATTTAGGGCTCCAGGAGGATCAAAATCCTCTGCAGAGTTTTGAGATGGGGGGGTTGGGTAAGACAAGGAACGTCTCTGGGTGGCCTGAATTTATTTAGTTTCCAGACAGGGAAGAGATTAGAATGGACAATGCAGGAAACTGAACAGACCTTGGGAGTGGTTCAAGGACTTTTTCAAGTAACAGATTATGTGTTTAATTTAGGAGAACTATCTTATGTTAATTTAGGAGTAGTATCTTAGGAGAAGATCTCCATGTTGCATTTCATTATGGGAGTGAAACACCTGCAGCTAGTCTTTGTTTAGTTTATTGGAGTTGGGGCCAGATTTCCTCAGCTGTGACCTTATCTTGCCCTTTGAGGCATCTCTTTGTTCTTGGGTAAACCATGTGCTGGCTATGCCTCAGTCCTGCATGTGTATTCAATTCCCAGTTTCAACAGCTCCCAACATAAAACTTTGAATGCCAAGCATGGAGAGGCATGCCTATAGTCTCAGCACGTGGGAGGCTGAGGCAGAAGGATCACTCTGAATTCAAGGCCAGCCTGAGCTACATATATGAGTTCAAGGCCAACCTACAGCTCATAGCAACACCCTGTCTCAAAAAGCCAAAAGAGCAAAAATAGTAAAACTTGGAGATTCATTCCACAAAATTACACTGTCATCATGGACATAATCTGCAAGACAAACTAGTAAAATGGGGATATATTTTTATTTTCCTTCGTGTTTTAGTTCTCTCATTTCTGTGGAAAAAAATGTCCAACACCCAAAGTTAAAAGAGGAAAGGTTTATTTAAGCTCATAGTTTTTGTACAGGTTTCAGTCCATAGTCAGCTGTCTTCAAGGCAGGGCAGCATGGCAGAGGGATGGCAGAAGAAAAACAGTCCATGGCAGAGCAGGCAGGAGACAGCAAGCTTCCCTCTTCCTTTTATCCTCTCCAGGCTACAGACATTTTGGGTTGTGCCACTGATACCCAGGGTGGGCCATCCATTATCCATACTCAGGGCTATGCTGAGCCAGTTGAGCTGTTGTACACCGATGATCCAGCCACCTCCCGAAAAGCCTCACCTATGAGCACATGTGCCTTAAAGGGAAACATCTGGATACAAACCATAACATCAGATAGTGTTAGAGAAGAAAAGCATTACTCTGTGGCAGTGAAATCTTATATAACCAAAAATACTGTATTCCTTCACCAAGCTTAGAATAATGTAAGCAAGTATCCATTGTAGCAATCAGCAGTGCTTGAGGAAATCCTTTTCCTGCACTATGCCAAAGTGGAGATGCAACTTTAAATTTTTCTTTAGGGATGCAAATGTAACTCTGTGGTAGAACACCCACAGAAGATCCTGGATTCATTCCCTAGCTTCACAATACGTACGTACACAGATGTGAGGGTGCTAAGAATTTTTAGAATTAGAATAAAGTTAGACTTATTTTTGTATCTTCTATTAAGTTAATAAACTTACAGTTTTAGGACATCTAAGAAAGTAAAACCATCCATCTTAGTTTTGGGGCCCTTAACCTATAATGTTCTTAAAAACCTTAGAACTTGTAGTTCAGTAGCAAACATCACCATTTTACTAAGATAACAGTTTTTACTATAAATGAGAGGCTAATTTCTTTTTCTTTTAATCTATATATCAGTAAATAATTTTGACCAAAAAGAAAAAAATCACACACTCGTCCATACAGACTTTTTAAAAAATTTTTAAAGAAGATAAAACAGAATAAAAACTAATCAAAACAAATCAGTGTAAGAGGTACAAGCCTAAAAGCATTATGAAATCAACAATAGTTACCATAATGCCTTTTGATGTCTTCAAAATAGCTGCACATAACTTCAGACATAGTAAAAATCAAACAGAATAGAATAGAACAAGATATGGAATGCAATAAAGGACTTCAAAACAAGCCAATAGTAAATAGCAAATATATCTTGCTACCATAATATATCTTGCTATTTTTGAAATAGCTGCTCCTGCCATCAGATTTCACATAAGACAAAACAGAATAAAACCCAACCCAACAAAACAATGGAAATGATATAGGACTTTCAAAACAAGACCACAGGGAATCAACAATGGCTGCAGCCCTCAGAAGGAGATCCCCCTAGATGCCACACTGCATACTACTATCCTCTGAACCCATGGCCCTAGAGCTGCAATGTTAGCGAATCACCAAAGCACCACAGGCATCCAATTGCATTTCACCTCCATAGCTATCACACAGCCTGTGTTTTCTACAGATCAGCCTGTTGCTTGGGGCAGGGTGGGCTGTGGGATGGACCTTATTGTTTGCCAGCCATCATTGGAAGGGGCTGGGGTCTGGCTGTTCCAGTCTGGCAGGGCTCTGCACGTGGCACTGCTTCCCAGACTGGGTTTGCTGGCTAACACGTCTTTTGTTCTCTGCACCACCACCACCACCACCACCCCCCCGGTCCACAAATGGCGTTGACTCACGGGGAGAGGCTAGGGTCTGGCTATTCCAGTACAGACTTTTGAAGAAAAGTAAATTCTCATACTGTCAGAACAAAAGTACACAAATCTGGGAAGAGAGAAGTATAATTTGCTCATCATTTCTACCTAGATATCTCAGATTTTTTAATTTTTCTACTGTTTATTTGAGGTGCACACAGTGTAGTGATATGTGCCATACTTTCATAACTTATCATTTCTAATACAAATAATTTATGAAAATTACTTAAATGCTTCATGTTTAAGATAATTACAATTTCTACTAAAATATAAAGTTTAAATTTGGTCCTAAATAAAAATTTGAGTAGCAAAACATTTGCTTTTAGAAACTGTACGTCTGTGGATTGAAGCATTCCTAAAAACCACCACTCAGAAAGGCACTTGTAAACCCAGTTGTAGCAGAGGTTTTCATTGCATTGTGACTTTAATTATGGTATGTATGCCCACTTTTAAAATGTACATATTTTTCCAGTTTGTTTATTAAAAAATACAAGGTTGACATTCTGCTTTCCCTTAGAGAGGGTAAAAATCAGCAATAGATACAACCTTGTCCTAAATGTGCTTACATACATTTATTCTTTCTGTAAGTAAACATTTTTGCTAGCCTCTGTATAAAAATTCATTTCTAAAATCCTGTGTAGCTACATACACAGCTATCAGTTTTGTAAAATAAAGTGGGCCATATTTATTAAAAACAAAAAACATGATGCATTTGTTTGCTTTCAAAAGGTAATATTTGTTGTTACACCATAGCAGCCAATTTTGTACAACACAATGATGAATGTTATAAATTACAGGGTAATTAAAAAAACAGCCTAGAGTATTTAAGATACTACTTCACATTTCTTTTAGAGATAAGGAATTGAGAAAGCAGGAATACTACACTGAAAAATAAGAATGCATTTTTTTCATCTTATAATCCTTAGTCATAGCTGTTTCTTCTCCACTCTTACCCTACCCCATTTTTCTCCTTATTTTTGTCACATACATTTCCTACATAGCCTTAGGGAAATTAACCTATTTTTAGGACAGTTGACTTGCAGATGATAATTAAGGAGGAAAAGCTAAACTAAAAAGAATAGGCTTTGGAACCCTTGAGATCTGAATAAAGCAAGACAATCTAGAAGGAAGAGACAAAGACTATATAGAAATAATTTCAAAAGTGACAGTAGTAGCAGAGACTAGATTGTGAATAGGAGAGAGATGGAATATGAGAAGTGAATATGAGAGATGGAGGAGGAGGAAGGAAATTGACCTGCATGAGAGAAAATTGGGCATGGATGTGTAAGTGGAAACAAAACCATATAGTTACCATTAGATAAAAAGTATCATAGTAAATTTGCTTCAGGCTGGCATCCATCTTACCATCCTCCTGCCTCAACCTCCCAAACAGATGGAGTTACAAGAACGTACCATCTCACCTGGTTTAACAAGTAATTCTGAATACTTGTCTATATGGCAAAAAAGATTGAGTTCTTGATAAAGATTAAAAGCTAATTTACCTCTTTCTTTTGATCAGGAGGTACACATCCAACTTTAAAATGATGCCAAAACCCAAAGAATCACAATGCTTGCTTTGGATTTTTCTCTTAAATATTTTTCCATCATCCCTTCTCTCCCTCACCTTTTCTTGAACTCTTCTGAATTCCAGGAGATTATGAAAGCCATAGCCAAAACAAGTTTTTTAGTCAGTTCTGGTTGTTCTTTGCTTGCAATGCCATTTCTTCGCACTTGCTTCAGATTGTGAACAGAGTTGCCTAGCTTTTGTCCCTTTCTTCTCCTTTTTTCTGTTTTTGCTGTATATATTCCTCTCTTGGTTTGGCCAGCTTTTAAGATACCAAACACAAAATAGTTTCCATGGTGTTGATCATATAAATGCCATTTTATAAGGTTAGAAGTAAGTGTCATCTGCCACCAAGGATTTATTCCACAAGAAGCTAGTTTAAGAAGGAACATTGTATAAAGGTCCTATTACTAATTCTAAAATACCCTTTCCTCATACACTCCCCTAATCAGAAACTATAGGATATGAGGAAACCTTAGTTTATCATTCAACATTCGCCCCTTCATACTTCCAGTCTTGAGTCTCATTTTCTATGCACTTTTACTAAATTAATATTTTCAGGTCAAATTGTGACAGGGTGACCTGATATATCCTTAGTCAGCACAATCTCATTTAGAAGTGATTAGAGAAATAAACATACTTGCTCCCATTTTACTAAGTGTTTTTTTTTTACTAATGTACCTCTTTACAGAGAAGACGTACAGTTTATCTAGTGATCATCACTTAAAACTAAGACATTCAAATATTTAATACAAGTTAGAAGTGTCTTTTTTTTATCATTTCAAGGAAGCTACCTAGCTAGCTCTCTGTTTTAATACACTTAGGAGAATCAAGTCAGTTTACTACACAGGTTCTGCGCAACATTCACTAGAGTATTCTAACTACTGACATTTAAATTATTCAGAGACTATACTAATGTGAATTGACAGTTTTTTAAACTGGTCTGTATTTCATTTAAAATTATGGTCTTGAGGTGTATTATTTATAAATGATTCAAGTTTATCCTTCTTGTGGCAGACGAGTACTTCATTGTATATAAATACCACATTTTCTTTATCCATTCATCTGTTGATGGTCATCTGGGCTATTTCCAAGATTAAGCTATTGTGCATTGTGCTGCTATGAGCATGAATGTGCATATATCACTGTGCTATGATGCTTTTAACTCTTTTGGGAAAATGCCTAGAAGCTAAATGCCTGGGTCAAATGGAGCATGTAGTTTTTAATTTTTTGAGGATTCTCCATATTCATTTCCATAGTGGTTGTACCAGTTTACACTCCCACCAACAATGGGGAAGGTTCCTTTTTCCCCACAGCCTCGCCAGCATTTGTTATTTGTTGATTTTTGATGATAGCCATTCTTTCTTGAGTGAGATGAAATCTCAGTGTTGTTTTAACTTGAATTTCTCAAATGATCAATAACGTCAAACTGTTTCTCCTATATTGATTTTGTGTTTGTACTTCTTCATTTCAGAAGTTCATATTTGCTTCAGATGTCCATTTTTGGATTGGATTTTTAATGTAGGGGTCTAATTTTTTAAGTCCTTTATATATTCTAGATACTAGCCCTTTGTTGGAGGAATAACTGTTTTAAAAAAATGATTTTTCCCATCCATAAATTGTGTCTTCATTCTGCTGGTGGTTTCTTTTGTTGTACAAAAGCTTTTTAATTTGATATGATCCCAGTTGTTGATTTTTTTTTCTGTTTCCTGTATGATCAGAGTTTTGTTCATAAAGTCTTTGTCTACACTTATGTCTTCAAGAGTTTTACCTATTCTGTCTTTCAGCATATTTTTTCTGCTTCTATATTTAGAGCTTTGCTCCATTTGAGTTTAGTTGAGTGCATGGTGAAAAATACAGGTTAGTTTTGGCATATGGAAAGCCAGTATTCCCAGCACCATCTGTTAAAGAGCCTTTCTGCTATCGAAGGTGTTCAGCCCCTTTGAAAGGTAAGGTGACTGTGTTCGAAGTTTATTTCTGCATCTTCTAATCTTTTCCATTGATCTTTGGGTCTGGTTTTGGGAGGGTTTTTTTGGGGGGGGATATTTTTACTTTTATTTTTATTTTTATTTTTTTGCCAGTATCATGGTGTGTTTATCACAGTAGCTTGGTTGTTTAATTTCAGGTCAGGGTCTGTAATGCCCCTGCTTTATTTTTGTTGCCTACAATTACTTTTGCTATTCTGTGTTTCTTCAGGTTCCAAATGAATCTTGGGATTGTTTTCTCCAGTTCTGTGAGGAATGCTATTGAAAATTGCATTAAATCTGTGTAACAGTATTAGAAGTATGGCCATTTTGACTACATTGGTTCTTCCTACCTAAGAACAAGAGATATCTCCATTTTCTGATACCCTCTTCCATCTCCTTTTTTGCAATATTGTAGTTTTCAACATAATGGTTTTTATTTCCTTCATTAGATTTGTTCCTAAGTATTGCATTTTTCTTGATGCTATTCTAAAAGGTGTTACCCCCAATTTCTCTCTCCATGAAGTTTGTTTGTACAGGAATGCTTTTCATTTTTGAGTGTTGACTTTTATCCTGTGCTATACTATCAAATTTTGTGATTAATTTTAGGAGTCTTTTGGTGTAGTTTTGAGGGTCTTCTATGTAACATGTCATGTCACTTGCAAATAATGATAATTTAACTTCTTCTTTTCTTATCCTTATTCACTGTATTTTTTTTTTCTCTTATCTAACTACTAATGTTTCCAGAACTATAGTGAACTGGAGTGGTGATTGTGAATATCTTTGTCTTGTTCCTGATTTTAGAGTGAAAGCTTTCAGACTCATCCATTTAGTATGAGGTTGGCTGTTAGTTTGTCATAGGTGGCTTTTATCAGATTGAGATACAGACTTGCTATTCCCATTTGCTGTAGGGTTTTTATCATGAGTGAGTGTTAGACTTTGTCAAATACTTTTTCTATTGAGATAATCATGTGGATTTTGTCCTATTAATGTAATGTATTACATTTATTGATTATGCAAATGTTGAACCATCGCTGCATCCTTAGGATGAATTGTACTGGGTCATAATGTATAATCTTCTTGATGATTTGCTGCATTCTGTTTTTCAGTATCTTATTGAGAATGTTTTTATCTGTAGTCATTAAGTTGGCCTGTAGTTTTACTTCTTGACTAGATCCTTCTTCTCTGGTTTTAGTGTCAAGGTAATCTTTCCTTCCAAGAATGAGTTTGGGACTATTGCTTCCCTTTCAGTTTAATTAAAGAGTTTGAGGAATAGTAGCATTAGATCTACTCTAAAGTTCTTGTAGAATTCAGTAGTAAATCTGTCAGGCCCTGGGCTTTTTCTTTGCTGGTAGTTTTTTAATTACTTCAATTTCATTGACTGACACTGATAAATCTTCTTGGTTCAGCTTTGGTAATTCTTATGTATGTAGGAATCTGACTTCTGTGTTTTCCATCTTACTAGATTACAGGTTTTCAACGAGTATATTGATGATCTGGATTTCTTCAAGATCTGTTAGAATTTCACCCTTTCATTCCTAAATTTCTGCCATAACTTCTGTGAAGCTGTCATCTTCGGATTTTCATTGATTACAATTAATCTTATGTCGTTGTTCTTTACATCATCTAGTAGCTGCTGGATGGATTTTTCGTGGTTCCTTGCTCTTTTTAAGAAGTCTTTTCATTTATTGATCACTAATCGTAACTCTGTCTTCTAGATTCCATATTCTATCTTCACATTGATTGGTTCTGCTGTAGAATATTTAATCTCCTGCATATCTGTTAGAATATGTTTTGTGGAATCCAGATCCTTCCTGTCTTGAGCATTCATGGTTTCAATCACTCTCCTGTGCTTCTCTTTTTTCGCTTGTGTTTACTCTAATTTCACTAACTGTGCCCTTCATTCTGGTCATCATCTCTTTAATTATTTGTGTAATTATTTCTGGGTTTTTTTTCCCCCTTGTTTCTTTTTTTTCTGTGGTTTTCATTGTTGTTCGTTTTGTTTTTTCTCCTGAAGACTCATTCTGGTTTGTTACTTCCCCTACTAGCATTTAAGGAAGTTCACCTCAGGGCTGGAGATTTAGCTTAGCCACAAAGCACCTGCCTGGCAAGCTCAAGGTCCTGAGTTTGATCCCCAGTACCAAAAAAGAAAAAAGAAAGCTGCTGGATTTGCCTTGGGTGAGCTGGAGGTCTGAGGTTACATCTTGCTTTCATGTTTTGTTGCTTTAATTTTTTCATTTTGGTGTTGTTATTGGTTTTATGCAATGATGATTGTAAATTGCTTATGGTAGGTGGTTTTATTACAAGGGTCAAGACATATTTAGAAAATGACTACTTTTAAAATATCTTCTAGACATAGCTGACTATTGCTGCCTATAGGGCCTAACACCCAATTGTTTGGTAGTGTACTGTGACATTGTTTATAGCCCCCTGATAGTCTACCTATTAGCATACAAGGAAAATCAATTGAGCACAGCAAGTGTGTCACCTTGACTGTAGTACAGTTACCAATAACACTAAACACAGATTGAAAAATAACAAAATGCAGTAACTAATAATTTACCACTCTTAACCATATGTACAAGACTTTATAGTTATATAGCAAAATCTAAGGCAAATTAGAAAATTTCATACAGTAATTACACATTCAATAGAGTGTTTTACCCTAAGAAAGAAAATTAAAAGGAGAATAGGAAGAAATAGAGAAGTAAAAGAAAAAAAAGAGATTCGAACTGAGGCTAAAGATTAGAGGAAGATTGTTTAAGCTTCAACAAATGGTGAATAAGACAAGAGGGAAGAAAAGAATTAAAAAACCGAAACAGAGATAAAACAAAAATAAAACTACAAATACTGTTAACCTTCACAAAAAACAAAACCAGAGCCCAGATAATTCCAACAAGCTGGCAGTAGTATCAATGCATAGTACTGATTCTGCTGAGACATTAAACCCATGGACATTGAGGCTGAACCTCCCCTGTGGTCATGGGATCGGGGTCTGAGTCGTTTACCTTATAACTTTGAGTCTCTTGCCAGCCTACCCACAGCTCCCTGTCATGGATGTCTCCCATGATTGTGCCTCACACAGTCACTAATGGAGCCGTTAGAGGAGCCTTGCGGCTGCTCTGAGTTGTGGGCTCAATTGGCCCTCTCTAAAATGGCATCTGACAAAACACTCTCCAGGGGACACAGCAGGTGCTTTGCCTGGAGTCACTCATCAGTTGTTATAGCCCCCAGCATCCTCTGCTCCATCACACTGGCACATTCTTCCTGGAAGCCTCTGGAGTTGCCTGCTTTCACTAGGTCTCTGTAGATTCGATCTTTTTTGCATTGTGAGCTGTTTCTTAAGTGTCTCTGTGGACATCCAGGTCCTTCTTGGACTTTAAGGATCCATCTCTCTCCTTATTTTCTTTCCCAAGTTGTTACTTTGCAGTGTCTATATTCCAGGCCTTGAAGAGATTGATGTTTTGCTGCTTACTGCTTCACCATCTTCCTTGATGCCTTCGTGGACAAGTTTTAAGTCATGTTAGAAAAGTTGTTTCATTTTTTACTAACTTGGCTTTTGTTGTCTTCAGGGGTCTCAGAGATTATAAATCACTTAGCCTAAGAACAGTAATAACAGTGAATATCATTAAGCATTTCTCTTTGCTTAGTATTTAAAATACATTTTATTTTTGTCAGAACTCGGTGCAAGAAAGCTATTGAGCCCTTGTAACCTTAACTTTACTGTCTAAAATAGCAAAATCTCAAGTTCATGTAATTTTGTTTTCATATTTTTCCTATTATTTTCAAAAATCTTTGGAGTTATTGATTTTCTTATATGTGTTTGTTGTGTTTTTTTTAAATTTCCTACTATCTTTCCTTTCTAAAACTTCTTTATTATTAGAATTGACCCAGTTTTGAATATCTGAATTTCTCTGAACTTGACTTTGTGTCTATTTCTTTATCTTTAAAATGGGAGTAATAATAATTTCCATATCATAAGGTAACTGTGAAGATTAAGTTGTATAATAAATTGAGGTCACTGAGAACTTTGTCTCACATATAAACATTGCATAATTATTAACAATTATTGATAATTAACTGCATAATTTTTTTATTTTGAAAACAATAAAACCAAATGAGAAAAAAACAAAATGAGATCATTCAAAACAAAAGGATGGACATACTACATGATTTAAAACCACAATACAAGGTGATCTACAATGGTTACCATGATGGCTCTTGTTATCTTCAATAGAATTGCCCATATCATCAGGCACAATAAAATTGAACATAGCAGTACAGAATAAAATCAATAAAAACAAAACATTGAAGACATTATAGGACTTCAAAAGAGGGTAATAGTCAAACCAGAATGAATATCATAGTGAATCTTATTGTCTTCAGAGTAGTTGCCTATACTCTCAGACTTGATACTATCAAACATAACAGATTCGAATGAAATCAATCAAGACAAGAGAGTGATCCAACAAAACATTCAAATAAAATCAGTCAAGACAGTGAAAGCAACACAGGGCTTCAGATTATGTTAATAGGATATTAAAAATGGTTACCGTAGTATATCTTGCTATCTTTTTTTAAAATTTTATTTAAAGAGGAAAAAAGCAAAACAGAAAAAGAGGTAGAAACAATACAGAATTTCAGAAAAAAAATAAACAGTAAGAAATTACTAGTTGATAAATTACATATTGTCTTCTTAGACATAGTTGTTCAAGTTACAAAGTTAAAGCATATAGAGTGGACAAACAGTGAGGGTGCAAAGAAGTTCAGTGATCCAATAACAACTTAGCAATATAGTTATCAATCCTACACACTTAAACATAAATGCGGTTATATCCTTTAGAGCACTTTCTGTTCCTCCTGTTACTTTTTTTTAAATTTTTTTTATTTAAAGAAAAACAAAAGCATGTAAAGTGGGTAGCGATAATACAGAATTTCCAAAAAAAGATAAACAATAAGAAATCACTAGTTGATAAATTACATATTGTCCTCTTAGAAATAGTCGTTCAAGTTTACAAAATTAAAGCATACAAAGTAGATATTCAAACAGTGAGAGTATAAACAGCTATGCATGCATGAACCTCTACATGTATTTCTGTCCTTTCTATATTAGAGGGAAAAACAAAACTTAGCAAGACAAAACAAAACAAATTCCTATGAAAACAAAAAGTCATACAAAACCACAGTACAAGGTGATCTACAATGATTGCTGTGTTATTTCTTATTATCTTCAATAGAATTGTCTATATCCTCAAGCATAAATGAATATAGCAGTATAATTGAATATAGCAGTACATAACAATATTAGTAAAAATAAAACATTGTAGACAGTATAAAACTTCAAAGTCAGGTAATAATCAAACCAGAGTGGATATTCTAGTGGATCTTGTCATCTTAAGTGCAGTTGCCTATACTCTCAGACTTGATACTATCAATCATAACAGCTTTGAATAAAATC
>PVLA01012090.1:0-47339 GCA_004027455.1 Hydrochoerus hydrochaeris
TGCTTGGGATTGTCTCTGCCTGGCCCTGGGCCTGGGGCACTTCCTACTTGGGGCTGGGGGTTGCTGCCAAGGTTAGCAAATATATATTCCAGCTTCTAAAAAATAAAGCGGATTCAGATTCACTCACAGACTGGTGTGCAGTGTCTTCTGTCTCTCACTCGCCGACTCCCTGTCCACCTTTGGGAAACCCTAGCCCTGCAGCAGCTGGACTCCGGCACAGATGAGATTGTAAAGCTTTTGGTTTCTCTCCTTCTATCCTTATTTAAGCAAATACAACCACAGCTCCCATACAAATTTATGTACTGCTTTAAAGGTACTGGTTACATAATGAACTGTGCTACAGTTCATTTTGTAAAGAATTTTCACAAAGCAAAGAGAAAGAACATGTGTCACTCACTAATAAAGTTGTACAGCCCCAAAGCGGAAGCCCTTTCTGGCCCTTTGGTCACAGGGACTAACATGGCTTTCCTTGCAGCATTGAACGTGGGATGTGGCAGCTGATGCTGATTGACTGGCACCTGCACCCCAACTTTACATGCTCAGGAGCACCCCACTGTGCCGTCTCCATTGACTGTGCCTGCCACACATGCCTGCCGCATGCCACTCAGCGCCCATCCAGCCCCTCCGGGCGGGGTCTGTTGAATAAACTGCTGTCACACACCTGTTCCTTCCTCCAGCTCCTCAATAGCTCATTCCTTGGGGTCTGGGGGTTACAGTCCAGCAGCAGTGGGCTCTGTGCTTCTCCAGAGCAGTTCATGAAACACTAGGATGGTAGCTCTGTCCACTGCCTGAGCATGGCATTTATTAAATCCACCCACGTGGTGAGAACAGTGCACCAGGCTGGGGGAGGTGGAAGCTCTTGTTTTCCTGATTTTGACCCACAAAGTCCAAGTAAGTCCCCTTATTTTCAACACTATTCCACTGAGAATTTATGAGCCAAAGCACAGATTAGAAATGTAGCTGATTGGTAGTGTCCTTGGATACACGGAGTGGAGCTCATGGTGTTATGTTTTTAAAAAGCTTCCCTTCTGTCTGACAGCCTGTCATGCCAGGAATCATGGACCTAGGTGGAAGTCCAACCACAGACAACAGACTGCATTTCAGCCATAACGTTAGCTTTTCACACAGTAAACATCAATGAAAACATGAGGTGCTGGGTGTGCGATCACACACCCATAATCCCAGTTACTCAGAAGGTGAAGGCAAGAGCTTCAGAATTTCTACTTAATCCTGATCAATTTAGCAAAACCCTGGTTCAACATAAAGATGTAGCTCAGTGTTGAGCGCTTGTGTAGTTTGCTTGGGGCCATGGGTTCCACTCTTAGCACCACCAATTGCAAAAGAGGCACAACTCAATAATAGAAAGACAAACAGTCTGTAGGCAAAAGCTCTCAATAGATCTCCAAAGAAGACATAGAAATGATTGCAACAAACACATGACAAGATCTCCCTGTCACTAGCACTCTGGGAATTGCAAATTCAGCAGGAAGATTACATTTTATACCCCTGAGGATGGTTGTACAGATAGCTGAACACAGGTGCCAGGTGAAGCTGTGGAGAAATGAAAACTCCCATACTCTGATGGTAAAATAAAAACTGGTGCCACCACCAGGAAAGTCAGAGGGGTTTCCAGGAGGTCTGACATCGAGGTAGGAAATGGCCAAGCAATCCTGCTGCTAGCTGTACATGAAGAGAATCAGCAACATGTCCGCACAACAGGCCTGCAAACACTCACGTCAGCATTAGTCAGAGCAGCAGAAAGTGCGAGCAACCTAATTACCCATCTATGAGGAACGAACAGAAGAAACACAGTGCGCCCATGTGAGACATTATTACTGGGCAATAAAAATGAAGGCAGTACTGAAGGGTGCGACCATGCAGAGAAACACAGGAGAAACCATGCTGAGAGAGCAGAGCCGTTACAAAGGCCACACACTTTATGAATCCGTTTATTAGATGTTTTCGGAGCAGACGAATCTGGAGACAGAAAGTGGATTAGAAGTCGGCTGGAGCTACAGGGCAGGGTGATGGGAAAGGGCTGATGAGTAATAGGGTTCTTGGGGGGTGACAGAGTGTTCTAAAATTGACTGTGGTGATGGTTGCAGAGTCCAAATATGCTAAAAACTATTGAGTCATACACTTTAAATAGGTGAATTGTGTGGTGTGTGAATTATATATTTCAAAAAGCTGTTTTGAAAAAAATCAGTCAAGACAACCAGCTGGCTTGGGATTTCAGTGTGAAGGGGCTCAGGTGCTCCAGGCAGACCACTTTGGCCCAGGACTTCCCCTTCCCAGGACCTGCCAGCCGTCCCCACGCAGTGTCTCACACGGGCAAGCACTTGCTTAGCCGTGAGTCTGGTGCGTGGGCTGGCATGTCAGGCTGGGCTGCACTGGCAGGTGTGGGCTGGGGGTGCCCTGGGGTCTGCAGGCTGCTGGGCATTGGCTGGGTGAGGAAGGTCGGCAGGAGAGCACCCTGTCTCCTACTGTCTCACCGACCCCAGGCTGGCCATGTTTGCTCACCTGGAGACCATGGGGGCTCCAGGTTGGAGTGAAAATCAGTTATTCTGTCACTTTCAACAGGACAGAGCAGGTCATAAACCAGCAAGACTCAAGGGCAGGGGATGAGAAACTCACTGGAAAATCACTGCAAAGGACAAAGGTACAGGAAGCCTTAAAGAATTGAGACCATTTTATAATCAACCTGTCACTGGACTTTGGGGCGCTAAGTCCAGGCTTGATTCACATTAGCAATCACCCTGTAGGTAGCTCTGGGCACATTTATTGCTGCTCCTTGCAGAAGAGATAAGGCACACTTAACCTTCAATCAGATTTCTTACTTGAGATTAGATTTAAATCTTCTTAGGCTACTTATTTCAGAAATATAATTTGAGGTTAAATACAAAGACAGTCTTCCATATATTAGTCCCAAGTATTTTACAAGCTCTGGATATAAACAAGATGGAGTTCAGTCTTCCCCCCACTGAAGAGATCAGAAATGTCTGCAAATTACAAACAATGTGAAATGAAAGCAGAGCCCAGAAAATTCTCCTATACTCCACATGAGTCACCAATTTGATTTGATTATGATCCCTGTAAGCTACGAAGGACGCAGGGGCGAATAAGGCCCTACCCATCCACTTCTAGGAGAAGACGGAGGAGAGAGCAGAGAAAGAGGACCACATCCTAGGGTCCAGAGTGGGACAGAATCAGGGATAGACGGATACCTCGGGATCTGTGGTTAGGCAGAGTCACCCACCCTGCAAACACTAGCCATGAAGCGCACCACCTGAGACATAGAGTGAATGAGCTTCCCTGCCTCAGGGAGCAGCAGTACCGAGGAGAATACAGACATGATAATAGCATGGTGTGTGAACTAGTGGGTGCCAGAGGTCACTGGTCACCTTACAGCGCCCACTTTCTGCAGACAGAGAGGGCAATGCAAGACCGCCAGAAGCTGTGCAAGGAATGAAAGACCAGATGAACAGCAGGCATTCAAGGAAACAGCAGAAGCTGCCGGGAAAAGGTTGAGTTCTGGAAAATTTGCTTTCTTTTTTTTGGTCTTTCTTCCTGGCGTTTGGTTTTGTTTCGTTTGTATGAAGACCACCAACATAGGTTCAGAAGCTAATGGAGGTGCACAAAAAGAGCTGCAAAATAGAAGAAAACAAAGAACAGTAGTGATTCCCAAGGGGAAACTGAGTGGAGCACAACACGAGGGCTTGCTTTGGTGGGGGAGGAATCTGGGCAGGTGAACATAGCTCTCACCCAAACGGTGAGCACAGAGCAGATCGTACAAGAAAAAGTATCTAGAGGGATGCTTCTGCCATTTCTAGGAGCTCCCGAGGGAACTTCCAAGAACATCTTCTGGGGAGATAGGAGCAAATAATGAAAAGTGAGAGCTTCCAGGAAAGCTCTGGAAGGTGCTTGCAGATGTGCCTCTTTTGGAGAGGGATGGAGTGATGCCTGTGTGTGTTCCCTTCTGGTGGGATCAGAGAACTGCCATCTGCTGAAACAAAGCAGGTTACAGTGACAAAGTGGGGCAAGAGAAAGAGAGCCATGACTTAGAGCAAGTGACCAGAATGAGGGAAAGGCTCAGTAGCTGGCTCCAGATTAGCGGGAGCTAATGCAGAGGGACTGGAGGGACACCACAGAGGTCACTCCAGCTGATAGGAAGCTAGTCAGGAAACTAACTAGATGCAGTTATCCTAGGGGCTTCCACGCACCTCAAGCTGATGAGTTCTGTTTCAAGGGAGCCTGCTGCTTTGGACACGTCCACGGTCAGCCCTCCCCCATTCCCACACACAACCGCATGGCCGGAACAGAGCCTCTCCAGGGAAATGCACGGGGCGTGTCACACTTCTCCAGGGCGCCACTTGCATCCTGGCCAGCTCCTCACGTTTAGGGCAGCAGCAGCACCTCAGCTGGGCCTGGAAGGAGACCGCTCCGTCAGACACGAAGCACTCAGAGCCTCTGACAGCGTGTGAATGGCAAACCGTGAAACCACGCTTTCCCCACCCACCCCCTCATACTTCTGTTAAAACCTGCTCTCCTGTTTGCTGTAGCCCACATGGTGAGGTGGGTCACAGAGAGAGATGACTCTTTTATATATTTGTTCTTAACAGTGAAGCTTTAAGCAACTGTAAAGATTTGAGGTTATATTTAATCTTAATATAGTGAAAAAATCCATTCAATGTCTTGGCACAGACTGGAAAGTCTAGACTGGAAAGTCAGATCTGTTTTCAGGGGTTGAGTTCTTGGAGGATCAGTTTTGTTCTCTGTAGGACTGGGCTATGAACACAAATATGGGTGTAAACAGATAGGAGATAAAATTGATGATGATAAAAATGGATCTGCAGAGTGAATAACAGACAGACAGTGATGATGATGGTGGTGGATAGATAGAAAGACTTAGGTGGTGATAGAGAAGTTAGGAAAAACAGAGGGAAGGAGGGAAGGAGGAGGCAGGGAGGATGGTGCGTGTGTATTCGGGGTGCCCTGCATAGGAGCATGAGATCTAGCATGAGATTGCCCGGGCTAAATCTAAAATGTCTGTTACCACTATGGAGCCTTGGGTGAGGTTGCCTCCTAGGATGGCTGTGAGGATCAGTTTCAATTGTCCCCCCAGCACAGAAGTGTATTAACAGCCCTCTCTGGATTAGTAGGGTATGGAGCTCCCCTGCTCACCGCTGCAGATGCCCCTCCTTCCCAGCAGAGCGCCTCTCTGCCCATAGGTACTCGGTGAAGACACGAGAGCCCGTTTAAGCCCTGGCACTGGGAAGTCTGTGATTAGGGGTTGGTGTGCCGTTCTCCTCCTCCCTCTCTGACAGACTTCCACGCAAGTCGCCGGGCATGGGCACCGCAGTCTCCAGACAGCCTGGCTGGACACTGCAAGCTTCCTCAGGAGCCATCTACAGTCAGCCCAGTTTCAGCACGCAGAGACAGAGCACGCTGGTCCTGTCCATGGTACTGAAAACCCAACCCGCACCTCTTCCTCCCGTTGTTAATTGCGAACTTCTGTCCAGCGTCTGCAAAGACACAGGCCCATGCAAGGAAGAAGTGAGTGGACAGGGAAGACCGGAGAGGTGGGTGCAGAGACCAGGATGATGCTGGTAGCAGGGAAGCAGACCATGACCGCTGACAAACATAAGACTTCTGACATCATTAAATGTAACCCAGTTAGCTGGGGATTTAGTTTAGTGGCATAAGTGCCTGCCTGGCAAGGGCAAGGTCATGAGTTTGATCCCCCGGTACCAATAAATAAATAAATTTTTAAAATAAATAAATAAAAGTAACCCAGTTTCTGAGAACAGCCCTCATTCCCAGAGGTTGGAGAATTTATAGAGAACATGGTGCATGCACACACACACACACACACACACACACACACAATCAGCCACCCTGTCTGCACTGAGCAAGGGCATGAATTCTTGATGGTCAGCCAGGACCAAAACATCCCTCCCTGTACCCCATCTGGAGCCTCCAAGCATCCCCCAAAAGTCCAAGCCACAGAAGTCAAGTCAGACTTCCTTTGCCATATCAAATGCCTATTGAAGAAAGCCCTCTCTTTTTCTTCTCCTAAGACCTGAGAGATTACCCAGCACAGACTACAAACCAATAATTTGTGACAAATAAGCAAAGGAAACTAAGCTCAAGCCAAGAAGTAACTGCAAAGCTGATGAATAAGATGGAGCAAGGTGAGAAGGTAAGCAGGCAAGTCTGCGAGAGACAGCAAGTCACTTGTCAGTGATAAGTTCATGTTTAGGCTGATAGTTGAGTTGAGGCAGGCAGAGTGACTCATGGGAGCAGGTCCTCCAGAGTGGTATGCACAGAGAGCATGGCTTCCTGAGGAAGGAGGATACAGGGGGTGACATCAGGCACCATGGAAGTGACTGATAACATCTGAGGAAGAAGGGTTGTCTGGCATGCACGGACCCCTGATGCATGCCAGCATTTAGGGACAAGGTGCCAGCTGAGGGTGCCGGCATGTGGGTGAAGATGCACAGCTCAGAAGTACAGAGATGGTTACCACACTTCTCCCCAGGGCATGAAAGCTGCCTGTATAGCACAGAGTCTAAAAGGCAGTGCTGAGTCCAGCACTCTATCTTGGAAACATTTCTGATAAAGCAAAGCTTAGGGTTTAAAATGAGATATTTGACCCAAGCCTGCAATATTTATACCAAAGTATAAAATATCTAGTTGATGAAAAAATATCATTCTTCTGTATTTTTAGTATAAGATGGTAAGTTTCTAGTTATCAGATTTTAATAAATACATTTAATCTTAATGTGGCAGTTTTATTTTAAAACGTTAATATTTATTATTCACTGAAAATTACACCATGGCAATTATTTAAACTTAAAATGACAATTTTAGATGTCAGTCTGAACAATGTTGAGGGGGGTTTTATTTTCTGTAATTATCTTCAGATGCAATAAGCAAAACGAGACTGCTGTGAAACCAAAGAACTGTGATGGGGGAAGCTGTGTTTGTAAAATCCATAAGTCAATTTTTCTGTAAGGGTAGCTTGCTTTTGAGCATCTGTCCCACCCTCATGGTGACGGGAGTCTCGGCCTTGGCCTGCGGTGACCCAGGGAGACAGCAGCGTGGCTGGCACTGCTGTAACATCACAGCAAGTGGCCGGGTGCAGGGCAGTGGCCCTGTGAACACACAGCCTCCTCCCTCTAGCTTCTCCGCGAGGTTCTGTCCCCAGGCATCCAGTGAGATGCTACCCTGTGAGGCAGGAAATTCAAGAAGGAAGGAGTGGTTCAGAGTCCTTGCAATCACTCACTAACTAAAACATCATCAATAATCTGTATCCCAGGCCTGAACACATGAAGAAGACTTTTCTGAAAAGGAAACAAGTTGGGTCTTGAGCCAAATGACCCCGAGGAATGAGTCATGGGAAAACCCAGGAAAGAGCATTCCAACAGGGCACCAGCCTGAAAAACAGGTGCTAAAGGAACAACTAACTTAGGATCTTTGAGGAAGAGGGAAAAGACTGTCACCCAGCCGGGGTGATGTGCGACAAACAGGAATCTGCTTCAGTTCTGAGGGAGGAAGAGCAGAAATTGCTGGAGGTGTTTCTCTAAGGGGTAAAGCCTTTGCAATATTTAAAAGAGCCTTCTGGTGCCTGTGTGAAGATTAAAGGAATTTGAGTAAACACAATGAATCACACACACGCACACACACACATGCACACACATTGTGTCTGCCTCTAAAATTACACTGAAATTATAGTGAAGGTATTTTAATACAAACACCCAGAATATGAGGACATGGGAATAATGAAAGTTGGAAATTGGAGGTCACAAGAACACAGAATAGATGACTTAACAGACTCTTCTAACTGGAGGGAGGAAAATCTGAGATCAATTTGATGTACATAAAAAGAGCCTCTGAAGGTTCAGAAACTGGAGACCTCGCTTACTTTATAAATAAAAGAAAATGAAATCCAAGAATACAAGAAAACTGATCAAGTTTTCAGATGTATGGGCAACCTTCCCATACCACACAGCTAGGTGCTTGGTCTACTTTAAAGAAGACACAAGTTTTGTTTCTCTGCAAAGGGTAAAATAGAGGCATTCTGGCCCCAGAGACACAAAGTCCATCTAGAGAGGAGGATATTAAAATATGAAAAGTCAAGTGAATACAGGGGTTTCAGGTACTGAAAACCCCAGGCCTGATCCCCTTCTCAAATCCTAGGATTCTGGCACTTATATCTCCCCAAAGAGTCTTTTCAAAGGAAAACAGGGAAAAATTAGAATATTTAAAATGTTTAAGAACTAGTCTTGATGTTTAAGTACCAAATGTTTAAATGTTTAAGTACTAGTCTATATCCAGATAATGGCAATTCTTGGTCAAACAGCCTGCTCCTGAGTGACTGATATATCAGGGAAAAAAAGAGAAATTTAAAAATATCTTGAGACAAACTAAAATGGAAACATAACATACCAAAACCTTGGGATCCAATGAAACCAGTTCTTAGAAGAAAGCTTATAGCAATAAATGCCTACAATAATGAAAAAGAAAAATCAATAAAATTAAAGAAGAGCATTGAAAATATTTCAAGAATATACATAGTTTTCCATATTTGAAAATGTAATGAATGTCTAGCACAATGGATGGACATAAATCTGGACCTGGTGACATAGTCATGAAATTGCAGGATACCAAAGATCCTTTAAACTCAAAAAAAGGAAAAGAAGACATAACCACCAAATAGTAAGCAATCAAAACTTTTCAGATTTCATAGAAACTCTAGGCAGAGGGAGACAGTGAGTGGGGCATGACTTCAAATTCCAAAGGAGATGTGTTTCCAGCTGGAATTCTATACCTAGCTAAACTACTAACCAAAGATGAGAACAGCTGTATACAAAGTATACAAAGGCTTTTTTTCCCTCAAAGAATCATGACTCCTTTCTCAGGAAGCTACTAGAGAATATGAACAATAGATTAGAATGAGTAACTGGAAAAGGTATGGAGATTAAAAGGAAGAGAGGTGAGGGACTCCTGAGAGCGAGTGATGAGAACTCTAGGGTGAGATCAGTGTTCCAGGAATCAAGGGCTTGTGATCAGAGGTGGATCTGCCCAAAGGCTCAGAGAGTCAGTCACAAACAGTAAGTGGATAGAAAATGCCTAAAATATGTGTGCATTTAAGGAAAGAGATTTAGTAAAAATGGAAAAGGCTTTGGGTTAAATTGTCAATAAAAAGGATAGAAACCTGACCAAAAGGAAAAAGAAGTAATAGCCCCAGGAAAAATGAAGTTGTGTGTCAAGGGAAAAGTAACTACAATGTTGTGTCTCTCAGCCACGAGTGACGCTGACTGTTTGGCTCAGTCAGGACAATGTGGTACTTTCACAGACCAACCACAGAGAAAGCAAAAAACTCATCTACTTTGAATTATAGGAATTCATCATGCATTCATCTCTGCTACTCTCCTTACCTCTGTTTAAATGAAAATGATTTGAAATAAATTATTAGCAAGCCAACAGAGCTGGTGGTGAGAAAAATTACGTAGGAAAGTAGCCAAACCTCATCTCAGCAGTGAGCAAGCTCTTAACAGAGTCCGGTTGCAAAGCCAGGGTCTGTTGCCTCTGCATAGCAGTCTCATAGTAACCTACTCAGACCCTTTACTGCATAACGGAGTGGAGTGTTTAGCCTGATCTTCAAGACCTTCACAAGCCAGCCTAGGGTGACTTTTCTGATGAGATATCCCAACACTTCCGTGTGTCTGTCCTTCAGATAATCTAAAGCACGTACTACACACTGCATGTGTTCTTTGCCTCTGAGTCTGCTTGATATTGCTCTGGAAGTCAAATACTGACTCTACTTGTCCAGAAAGTATCACTAGACTCCTCATTTCCGACCTCTGGAGAAGGTCAGTGTAACAGAGCTCACGTCATGTCCACGGATGTGTCTGAACTCAGTTAGGAGTGGCTCTAACAGCCACAGATGGACTTGGAGGGGAAGACAGGAGTGCCCCAGGAAGAACCATGCAGCTAGGGGTTCAGAGGGCCACAAGACATGCACTACTGTCAGAAAAGACATTCCAGTCATCTCGCTCATGGCTGTCCCCGCTCCACCGCAAGAAGTAGCAGCTGATTTGTAAACTTAGAATAAAATGGACTTGCTTGCATTTTCTTAAACAGATTTGTATGCAAGGAGTGAAAGATCTGTGTCTGTATCTTATATTCTACAACAAAGGCTTAATGCCCTGGACCTTCAGTGCCTGACTGGTGGGCTTCTGCTCTTGGGCTCACAGCTCTCATTCATTGCCATCTGCCTGAGCTCCTAGCCAGCTAGTGGGTGATAGTAGTATCCTCATGCCTCTAGGCTGTTCTCAGTTTTTTCAAATCCCTGAAGAGGAAGGACAAAACTGCTTGGGCTCTTCAGATACTCTAAAACTGAGTGGGATTTTAGGGAACCAGAGGGGGTACAGGCAGATTTTTTTTATTACTTTCCTCTCATTGCTGAGACAAAATACCTGACACTCAAAAAAGAAAAAGTTTATTTTACTCACAGTTTGTGGAAGTTTCAGTCCATAATCAGTTGGTTCCAAAGCAGAGTGGCACATGGCAAAGGGCAACAGCTCATGGCAGCAGAAAACAGCACAGGCAACAAGAGCAAAAGGGAAGGAAAACAGAGAGAAGACTATTTCTATCCCTTACATTGTAAGGCCACTCCCACTTGGCTGTAGCACCATAATCCTAGCATTGGACCATTAGTCATTCACAAACTCTAAAATGCTGCCCCCATGACTGCAGGAGGCTTTGGAGGGAAAGCCAGATTCAAACTATAACATTCCACCCCTGGTCCCCCAAAGATTCATGCACATATTTTATGCAAAAGACATTTAGTCTATCTTCAAGAGTTACCAAAGTCTTAACAGTTTCAGCATTGCTGAAAAATCCGTCTCAAGTCTCCTCCAAGATCTAAGGCAAACTCTTAGCTGTGAGCCCTCGTACAAATGAAAACAAAGCTAAATACTTCCAACATGCAAAGGCACAGGATAAACACTCCCATTCCAGTGGGTAGAAACAGGGACTACAAAGAACTGGGACAAAAGTAAGTCCAAAATCCAGCAGGGCAAACATTAAATCCTGAGTTCCCTACTTAGCATCTAAAGTAATCTGGTTGTGAGCTCCAAAAGACTTGAGTGACTCCACCCCCATGGCACTTCTGGTGGCTGTAGCTCCCACAGCTTCTGTCTTCTGCTGACTTTGCTCTCTCTCTGCAGGTTTCCTTAGATGATCCATGCTCCTAGCTTTTCCTAATTTCTGGGGTCTCCACAGTGCTTTTGGCTTCACCCTCACAGCTTCACACATTGCCCTCTCAGAAGCACACTGCCTGGACTCTCAGGCCTCTGAAATTGGGGCAGAAGCCTTTTCAACCTCAGAACTCCTGCATCCTGAGATCTGCTGCTTTTGGAGCAGTAGCCAGGCTTTCCTTTCTCTTGGCCATAAGGTCAAGTGCCTGGATAGCTGGGCACTCTGAACCTGATTATGAGGAACAAATTATCTATGCTGCCACCATCCTGGAGCATGGCACTCTGCAGCTCTTTCCTCAAAGCAAAGTCTCTCACTTTTGCAGTTTTGAGGCTACAAAGGGTAGACATATGCTGCTTCCTGTAATTCCCCCAGGTCATTGTTTTTATTCTTTGGTTCCTTCTCAGCAACTGAGATCTCAAATCTATATTTACATTCCATAGCTTTACTGAACCTTTTTTTCCCAGCCAAACACAATGTTTTAAATCACCCTCCTGGGCTCTTTGCTCTTGATTAGCAACATAAATCTGGCTAAAAGCCTCCAACAATAGCCATGCACCACCTCAACATTTGACTGCCTTGAAATTTCTCCTGCCAGATTAATTAGTCCACTGCCATTAATCTTAGTCTCTGGCAAAATCTCTGGGCATGAGCAAAATGCAGACAAACTTTCTGCCAAGCCATAACACACATCACCTGGAGTCCAGCACCCAATGCAGTCCTTCCAGCAGAAGCCTTCCAAGCCTGGTTTTTACTGGTTTTCTGATCTTCTGAGCTCTGACCACAATCTCCCATAGAGAACTACCTAAGCTGTTCTAGCTCTACTCTTGCAGGTGACATCTCAGAACATTCCCAAACTCTTCGCACAAGCCATTCCCAAAGGCTCTTGAACCACATGGTCAAGTACAGTCACAACAACCACTCACTCCTCTGGCACAAAATTCTGTCTAGGTTTCTTTTTCTCATTGCTGAGACACAATATCTGCACCCAGAATGAGGGAAGGAATGGTTTATTTAGCTCACAGTAGGTAGAGGTTTCCGTCCATACTCAGCTGGCTCCATGGCAGGGTGGCTTGGCTGAGGGGCAACATGGTGGCTGCAACAGACATCAATAGTAACAAGAGCAAAAGGGAAACAAGGAAAATGCATGGCCCCTTTGCTCTCTTATATTGCATGCTGGCTACCCACCCCTGGATGGGTGCAGCACTCACACTGCTAATCCCAGCACTAGACAATGAACCATTCACAAATGCTAGACTCAGCTGCCTCTGAAAGGCTCATCCCCAAGACCTCATGAGGCTTTGGGGAAACATCCAGACACAA
This sequence comes from Hydrochoerus hydrochaeris, assembly GCA_004027455.1. Classification (NCBI taxonomy): domain Eukaryota; kingdom Metazoa; phylum Chordata; class Mammalia; order Rodentia; family Hydrochaeridae; genus Hydrochoerus; species Hydrochoerus hydrochaeris. The sequence continues at coordinate 12,586 of PVLA01012090.1, forward strand.
ACCATAACACAGATACAGAAGTGGGGTGGGGACGAGGGAGGGTGTCCTACACAGGGAGTTCTGGCTTCCTCCTGAAACAGTACCAAGTCACCTAAGGAGTAGGGGAGGGAACAATGTGGCCAAGTTTCCCTTTCTAGAAAGTATTTCTGACTAAAGAAAAGATTGAGGTTCATGGGGGCAGAGGGTAAAAGACTAGAAAAGGGAAATGGATCTAAAGGCTGTGACTTTCTTCCAACACTTCCACCCCGCCCAACTCCAGTCAGAGGTGGTTGCTGCTTCTCAGAGTGCCATCTGCTTCTGCTCCTCACCCTAGTGGTCTTTACAGTCTCCACCACTTGCCAGTTATCAGTCCGCCATGCTTTGCCACCTGACCAGAGAGCAGCTTCTCAACCACAGGATCTTAAGTTCACCGCTAGTTCCTTTACTCACCTTGTTCAAAGTCAGCCAGAAATAAGTAAATGCATAAATTGGGCTGGTCTTTATAAGAAGAGATATTCTGGTGAAATAAAGAAAAGCAAAAATGGAAAGAGGGCCAGAATGGCTATTCCCACGTAACAACTTCCATGGTTTAAAACAGAAGCTGTTTTTTATTTCTAGTGAATTTCCAGGCCACATGCTCTCTGATGCTGGTCCTGGCCACACACACCTGCTTCTGCCGGCCTTGCTCCTGTGTCTGTGGTCTCTGGCAGCTGCCTGAGGACTGACCACACTAAGATAGCTGTCATCTGAGATGAGGACCCTGGACTGTACCTCTTATCTCCAGCACTTGAGGGTGGACTTGCTCTTGTTGTGCCAACTTATTTTCCAGAGGCCCATGGCAACACAGCAGTCACCAGAGGCCCAGGCTCAGGGCCAGAACAAGTCCCCTTGGCATCATTTTTGCCTAAGCAAGTCATAAGCCTGTCTACCCTGAGGACCAAGGTGATAGAATCCATGTAACAGAAGGAATGGCACAGTCACTCTGATAGGGGAACACAAACAGGGTGGTGGGGAGGTGGGGCATTTCTGGTCTATCATAGGGAATCTTCAGACACAGATTTGGCTTGGGCCAAATAATCTCCTCGCCACCAGTGACCAAGAGAGAATTGCTTGATGATTACAGACAATGATGGTGATGGTGGTGACAGATACTGCTTCCTGTCAACCTACTGTGTGCTCTTCACATTACAGCTATAGTGTGGATATGGTTGCAATCCCCATGCTATGGCTGTAGAGATGTAGTCCTCAAGTGGGACATATTTTACTCAGGTCGCCCACCTACCAAGGCCAACAGCAGCAAACCTGGAAAGCTGGGCAGCTGGCTTGGGGCCAGCTGCAGAGAAAATGTGCCAGAGGCTCCTCCCCTGGCTGAGAGCTGCAGAAAACTTTTCTGTCTCATCTTTTTATCTTTCCTTTTTTCCTTATTGCATCTTTTTTTTCTTTTCATTACTCTGATTATCCCTTTTCCTGTGAAGTCTGTTTTTCAGATTTAAGCCACAAAGTTTTACAATAAAAGACTTTCTCCTCTGCTTTATAGAGACATGGAGAGGATTAGCAGTTAATTTAATGTCTGCAGAATGCCTTAAGCACCTTGGAATTAAATACGTCATGTGCAAATAAATAAATACCAGTTTTAGTGCACAGAGACATCAGTCTTCCCTGATCACATGCTCTGAGCGTCTAAATGCATGCACCGACTCCACCAGACAGGCACCAGCCAACTAGGATCTGCATTTCCATGGGTAGCATTAGGAGGAAGAGATGAAAGAAAATTTCCAAGACTCACAGCCTTTGCCCTCTTTGGAGGAGAAAAAGTGCAACAGAGAAGCCCACGTGAGCCCCATCTGCAGGTCCCCGCGCCCCCAGCATGTGGGCCTCTTCCTGCCCTGTCCCATGCCTGGCCTAGCACAGGACTTGCTCCCCTCAGACAGGCCCGGCAGGAAGCGAGTCACCGAGTGGACGCTGACCAGAGGGAGACAAGGAAAGCACAGCAGTGAAACGGAGACTCATCACCGTCAGCTGCCAAATCCAAGCCCCCGCTCTGGGACCCGGGCTCACTACCTGTGCGAGGTCACAGATCTTTGCCCTGGCGGGGGAAGGTCCAAGGCCGAACACGCATCAGGCTGTTCCTGGCATCCTCTCCAGGGGCAAAGCTTCTCTAGGGTGCATCTTCCAGACCCTTCTTCTCACTTCACACCCCTCTTCTAGACAGGGCTCCCAGCTGAGGAAACCCACAGACACGCCTGCTTCCAGAGGAAAGTCATTTCCCAAGACCCTGGGATTTTTTCCAAAGCATCTATTTAGGTTTGGAATCTATGGGCAGATGGGAAATTCTTATTTTAGCACTTTAGAGCATTAGACCCAATTTGCAGCCTTACAGGACCAGGCAGCCCTAACTGCCCACCCCTCTGCTCCTTAGTCAGTGTCACCATGGCCTCCTATGTGTCCCTCGGACCAATCCACTATGCTCCTACCACAGGACCTTAACATGTGCCCTTTCCTCTGCCCAAACCTCTCTTCCTGTAGAAACTACATTTCTCCCTCTTTCACATTCACTGCTTCAGTGTCTTCTTACCGAGATGTCCTTGCTGACCTCACGGTCTCAATTGCTTCTCACTGCATGGTCCTGCTCCCCTGTCTGCCCTGTGTTCTTTGTGGCCCCAGCTGCACTAGGCATGATGGGATGGCTTTGTGCATGGCCCGTCCTTCCCACAGGGACATGGGGACTCATTCTACCCACAGCTCCAGCGCCTGGAGCACTGCCCGGAGCATCATGGAAGCTTGGTGTTTTCCCCCACATTCTCCATGCACGCATACACAGAAACTTGCTGTGCCCCTCTGTGTCCCTGTCCCCTCCCTGACAGTCACAGCAACCACTGTGCAGAGCCTAGGCAGCCCTGGGAGCCCCTGGAACCCAGCAGCTGCAGCTGACCCACCCGGTGGCCTTGCAGAGACACTTGTCGTGCTGAGGCCACTGATTCTCCCATGCTGGCAACCAAGCTGGGCCACACATCAGGAGGGCCCTGTGTGTTGCCCTTTCGGCCAGAAGCCAAGCCCAGATTGTGGCCTGTTTCTGCAGGGACTATGACCCGATGCTCCCGTCTGGCCCAGGGAATCCCTGGCACTGGCTCGGAGGAGTTGGTCACGGCTGAGTGACCTGCAGTGATGGACAAGGGCCCTGAACCAGCCCACCCCACCTAAGCACACTGCTAACCCAAGACATCCCCTCCTCTGCCCTCCAGCTTCAGTAACCACAGGAAGAATGGAAAGACACATCCAAGAGAATGAGTCTACCTCCCCAAGTGCAGAGCAGGGGGGCTGGCCCTGGGGGCCTCCCCCAGCCCCCACCCTGGCTTCCATCTGGCCTTTGAAAGGGCAGGGGCAGGGCAGTAGCTTCCCGGAACAGGAAGCAGTGCAGGTCACAGTGGAGGCAGAGACAGCTTGCCACGGAGAGGGCTGTAAGCCTTGCTCCTTCCACTGAAGGCCATCCCACTCTGCACAGCTGTGAACACCTGGATCTTGGGGGGGTGCATCTGGAGAGACCCCCAAAAAACCGTACTTGTGCACGCATGCAGTGGGTCACCCGGGGTGGGGAAATTCCCCCTGCATCACCACCAGCTCTCCTGGGCTGCAAACTCAGACAATGGGACACAGAAAAATGCCTTCCCTTGAGCAAAGCAAAGCTCAGGAGCACAGGTGACTGCACTAGCCAGCAAGAATCAGGCGTGGCCCCAACCCAGAGAGAGTCTGGGGGCCAGGGTGCGATCCTAACAGCCTCCATCTGATGAAGCTTCCTAGGTGATGTTGACGATGGTCAGCTTGGACTTTGAGATACGTGTTCCCCTTTCCGCTCCACAAGATGGGTACTGTTGAAATTCCCGACTTCTGCATTCACAGTGGGAAATCGGGTCCTTCCTTCAGACAAAAACCTTGGAGAGGCTGTGTCCGCAGGAACTGTGCCGAGCCCTTTGCTCAGATGGAATCATTTAATCCGGAAAACCAGCCTTAGACAGAGCTCCCTACCGCTCCGCAGCAAACAATGCTATGGTTCCCATCTACAGAGAAGAGCACAGAATCACGGAGAAGCCAAGTCAACTGTGTGGAGCCAAAAGCCTAATACAAAGCAGAGCCACACCTGTCCCCACGCGGCTTGCTGTAGACCTTGTCCCTTCCTCAAGCGGCCGACTGCCTCCCAAATACTCTAGGAGAGAATCACTTATTTAAATCTCATTGAGATAAAGCATAAAAAAAAACACTAATTCTGAGCATTTCTCCAAAATGCCAAATTCTGCTTTTCTGAATTTCCCTCCGACAGAAGGTCTGAATAGCTAAGATTTATTTAGGCAGGATGCAATCAGAGTAATCGGTCTGGGGCAGCAAAGTAACCAATAAATTAGCTCGAATGTGACCTTTCCGCGGCAGCCTTCCTTGTCTTCTGTTCCTGTTTCCCGACCCAAATTGTCATGCATTAATAGGTAGTTTGTTCTCTAGTCGGGCCTCCTGTTCCTGACACCAGCTAATGCATTATGAGATAATCTACTTTCTGTGACTTCACATGGTTCCCACAGCAACCGTCAATGCCATTTCCCTGCAGAACAGCTTCTTCGTTTGTTCCAAATGTGTTGCAGAAATGTAAACATCTTCGATAAAAATGTCCAGCAAAATGACAGTCCAAGCACAGGCTGACATTTATATAATTACAAAAGAGAAACTACTATAATTACTCCAAACCCTTTCCGGAGATTAAAAAAGGAAGGTGAAGAGTTTGGGGGGGTTAGTTTTTACCTCTTTCATTTGGGGTAAGAACATACAAAAAAGGTTTGTTTAACAAGATGTAATTGGAGAGACACCGCGCTCCGGGAGACACACCGCGCTCCGGGAGAGACACCGCGCTCCGGGAGAGACACCGCGCTCCGGGAGAGACACCGCGCTCCGGGAGAGACACCGCGCTCCGGGAGAGACACGGTGCTCCGGGAGAAGAGCTTGTCTAGGAGATGGACAGCTCATTACACCCAGGTGGCTGCGTCTCCGGAGCCGGAGCTGGGGCAGCGCAGGTGCAGCTCCCAGGCGAGCGCTCGCCTGGAGCACAGCCCTGGTGATCCAGCCCCCGGGACGTTCACAGCTTGCGGCCCACCCTGTCCTGGCTGGGAAGAGCGAGCTCGGCTTTGCCGTCTCTCTCAAGTGAGTTCCTGAGGAAACATCTAGTCTCAGGGCGAGACCTCAAAGTAAAGGAAGCCAGCACCTGGAGACTTTTCTTAAAGCTTCCTTGAGGATATAATCGATACCCAGAAAATGCTGCAGGAACTGACCGTGCGCAGCTGGGAGCCTGAGCCCGGCCTCTCGCCCACGCCGTTCCCGCTGCCCCCTGCCCTCCTCCACCTTCCAGCCTGGCCCACGCCATGGTGCTTTCCACATCCGCTTGAGCAGGCTGGGCAGGCGGAATTCTGAGCCCGGCAGGGTCCCGCCACTGGTGTGCACACCATGCACAACCCCCTGGCCCAGGAGGGGACAGCACTCGGCACCCCAGAATCGCTCTCCTGGGGAAAGGCTACCCACGAGAGTTGGTTATGAGTGGGCCTGGTCTAATCAGATGTGGCTTTTTGGGGGCTGTTTTGCTTTTGTGTTTTGCGGTGCTGGGGCTCTAACTCCGAGCCTCACACAGGTGCAGCCTTCTCTGTCCCCCCCACCCCCGACTACAGACGAGCTTCTCAAGGAAGTTAACACAAAGCTACCAGTTTTGGTTCACACACATCAAAAGCACGGAAATTTCCATTCTCAGCCTACACTAGGAAAAACTAGAAAACTTAAAAATTAATAAAAAACATTTGAACTCATGACAGAGCTGAGGGCATAGGAGAAATCGGTCTCTAAACCTGGCTAGATGGCAAGTCCAGAGAGACACAGCTGAGCTCAGCTGCCTGCCCAGCACAGAAGTTTCTGGAGGGCCTGCCCGCCAGGAGGAGCATGGGAGGGCTTCCTGTGCAGGAACCGTACCAGTCTCACAGAGCGAAGGCCCAAGAAAGATTCCCTCAGAGCCCCGGTGACAGGAAAGAAAGCATCATCCTGCTCTTCAGAACCTTCCAGAGCCTTCCAGCTGAGGGAAGGGAGTTCCTCTTACCCCAACCCTCTTCAGCCAGCCAACCTCATGCCAGGGAAAGAAACCAGGGAACACCAACATGGAAGACATGGAGGAAGCAACTGTACAACTGGAGAAATGAGGCTGTCCCTTGGCACTGGAGGATTCGCACCCAGGACCACCCCTCCAGTGGGTAGCAAGTCTCTTCTATAACATGGCACAGCATCCTCTTGTCCACTCTAATGCATCTCTGGTAGCTCGCGATACCCAGCACCACATATACGCTGTGTAAATTGCTCTTCAGGGAACAATAATCATATCATCTGGAGAATAATAATGGTAAATAGGTCTTCACAGGTGTGGAAAGGTGAAATTTTAAAATCAGTTCCTGTTGGTGGACACGAAGCTGCAGCTGACCGCCCTCGAAAGGGTTGGGGCTCCAAGCTCAGGGGGGCTGGAGAAGGCCCCCTTTCCTCACAGCTAACCCCACACCAACAGGCCCTCGAGAGGGAAGCAGGTCCGGCCTCTCTCTGAGGAGGACACTCATCATCTGACGTCAGGAAGGGAGAGAGAGACAGCACCAGGACGCTGAGATGCGGGGGGCACTGCTCACCACGGGGGCGGGCACAAGTCCTCCTGAGAAGGGCGTGCGAACCCCACGGCTGCTGCCTGACCCCGTGTGTGCCTTCGAGGGAATGCGACAAGACACGCAGTGAGGACAGAGCACCGTGGTCTCGTCTAGGCCGGGAATGACCTGAACATCAGGGTCATCTGGCGGAGAGCTGGGGAGGGTGTAATGGGAAATGCAGAAACATTCCCAGACACCTGGGCAGGGCAGGCGGGGCGCTAACAACACCCGGACATATGTTAAAAATCAGGGCTCAGCGGCAGAAACGCACAAGCCCTAAGTGGTCGTCGGTGGGCTCAGCAAAGCCAAGGGAGGAGCCAGCAGCTTGAAGAGGGCAACAGCGACTCCCAAATGAAATGCAAAAAGAAGAGAGATTTTAGTATATGTGCTGCCAAAGCGAACACAATTTATTTATTTATTTATTTATTTTTTTGGTACCATGGATTGAACTCATGACCTTGTGCTTGCAAGGCAGACACTTAAGCCACTGAGCTAAATCCCCAGCCCTGAGAAGAGAGATTCTAGAAACAAAGCATCCTAAGAACGTGAGACCAGCCCTAAAGCTGCCACCCGTGTAGCTCAGCAGTGTGCCAAGAATGAGAGGGAGCGAAAGAAATGCTCGAGTGATGACTGAGAAAGTTCCACAACTGACAACAAAACTCAAACCACATACCCAGGCAGCAACGACGACAAATACAAATGAAAGCACAAGTATCTAGTTCTGAATACCAGGGTATTTAGGCTGCAGAAAACCAAAAGCAAAGGGGGAAGTCTTGGTAGAAGCCAGAAGAAAAATGCACTTTACCTATAAAACAAGACCGGGAACTGCAGGGACAGCCCCTCAGAAACCACGAAGGCCATGTGTCAGGAGTAAAATGAAGAGAGAATTCATCAGAGTATCAACTTATATCCAGCAAAATTATCTTGCAAAAATGAAAGAAAAAACTTTCTCAGAAAAGCACATTGGGAGGTTTTCATCAACAAGAGGTCTTTCCTACAGTACATGGTAAGGGAATTTGCTGAAGTATCTGGAAACCAAGAACAGAGAATAGTAGCGAGGTTCTGGGTGGAAACATGAGCTAGATGGCAGCAGTATCTCGGGGATAAGAGGAAGGACATGCTGCGTGCCGGGAGGAGTTAGGCGCCCCACTGTGGAATGGCCCATGAAAGGGACCTCGGTTAGCCGGAAGTGTAGGCTCCACATGCAATGTGCTGTCCTGGAGGGGAACTTGGAATGAGAAAGAACGTTAGGAAAACATGAGAAAATCTAGGTAATGCATGGTCATTAGTTAATAATCTGGATCTGTATTTGTTCATTGGGAGATGAATGTACCAGGCTACTAATGGAAGATGATAATAATGAAAGAAAGAGCAATGGATGGAAATGCTCTGTGCCACTCTCTGCTCTCCTGTGGCTAGAACGAAATAGCCAATACCCAGAACTGGAAGGAGGAGAGGTTTATCTTGGCTCAGGGTTTTAAGGATTCAATCCATAGTCGGCTGACACCCCAGGGCAGAAATGGGCTGGTTGAAGGGCCTGGGTGGAGGACCATGCTCGCCCCATGATAGCCAGGAAGCAAAGTGAGGAGCTGGAGACGGGAACACAGCTTCCAGAAGGCCCCCAGTGACCCCACTCCAACCAGGCCCCGCATCCCAACATAGTCAGCCAGGAACTGGCCACGGATGGGCCAAGATGACCAACCACCCCACGACATCACCCTCCAGACATATGAGAATGTGGGGGCAATTTCAGGCCTCAAAAGGAACAGCCATTGTGTAACTTTTCCATGAATCTGAAATTACTCCAGAGTTAAAAGTTGATCTGGGAAGAGTGTGATGCCCAGAGACGACCCTGCCAGTCTTCCCTCCTGAGCTGTCTCGGGGAAAGGCAGTGCCCGGGCACAGGAGACTTCCCACAGCCACAAGAACCAAGATGGCCCCAGAGGAGGTCCCCACACTCCCAGAGACACTGCGTGACCCTGCTGTGATGGTGGCTGTGTGACACTTGGCCAGAGAGGCTGTGCCTAGGTTCTGAACCCACAAGAACTGCAGGATCGTAGGTATACTCTGCTTTGAGCCGCAGCCACTTTGGTGAATGGCTGCACAGGAGCGAAAAGCTGGCACACGAGCCTTCCCTGGCTGTGCTGGCCTGGCCGTACATGCGTAACCCGGGTTCCTGCGGACCCTCACCTCATTTACCCACTCCCCCCGCTTGCACACCCTGACACCTCCTCCTTGGCTGTCATCCGCTGGAGGCATCTAGTTGGTCCCATGCCATGGCTACTGAGCATGCTCTGTGATGAGCATTGCTTGTGTGGCTTGGCTTCGCTTTTCCCGGTGCTGGGGTTGCTGGGTTGTGTGGCAATGCCACTTGGGACTTTTGGAGGCATCTGCCCATGTTTTTCCATGGTGACTACACTAATCTACAGTTCTCTCACAGGGCATGAGTACCCTTGCCCCACAGCCTCACCTGCACTGGCGTTCTTTGTCTTTTTGGTAATAATAATTCAAGCAGGGGCGAGGTGGCGTCTCCTTGTGGTTGTGAGGATGGATTACTGCTCCTCCATAAGTATGGAATCCTGTCACTGTGACCACACAGGCAAGCCTGGGGGAGGTTCTATTAAATGACATAAGCCAGGCATAGAAAGACAAGCATGTAAGGGAGGGAAACAGGCTTGTCTTCCCCCTTTTGTTCTGGCTGCTTTTGCTGCCTGCTGCCTTGCAGTGTTGCCCCTGTCTCATGAGCCACCCTGCCTTGGTGCCAGCTGACTATGAACAGAAACTTCCACACACTGTGAGCTAAATAAACCTTTCCTCCCTTAATTTTGAGTTTTGGGTATTTTGTCCCAGCAACAAGAGAAAAATAACCAAGACACCGGGCATAGAAAGACAAGCACCTCCTGATCTCACTCACCAGTGAGTCACAAAGGTGATGTCACAGAAGCGGAGAGCAGAGTAGTGGAGAGAGCCCAGGAGGCGGCAAGGGCCTGGAGAGTTGGTGAGCACAGGTCATCTCTGGAGCATCATGAAGAGGGGTCAGTTCTGAGGCACTGTGGCCTGGGAGGTCCAGCACTGACAATAATGTGGGACATATTTCAAAACAGCCAGACGAGAAGGCTTTGAATGTTCCTACAGCAGAAACATGATGATGCTTGAGATGCTTAGAATGCAAATGACCCTGACTTGGTCACGAGGTGGGACCTCTCAGTGTAAACTGGTGCCACTACTATGTGCCAATCAAAAGGAATTTATATGGAGTTTTTAATATGATAAAACCGGTCCTAATGTGCCCCACATATGACGGTGTTTGCTGAACTTGGAGTGGGGAATGTGAAGTAGCCCTTCCCTTCTTGGAGCTGAGAATATGGCAAAACATGCACAAGATGTAGATGCTTGATTTGCAAAGTGTGATGAGTTCTATAAAGGGAAAAGAGGGTGTTTGGAAAGCAACTTTGTAAGTGCTGAAGGATCTGAGGGGACCTTGGTAAGGAAACAAGGTCTCACCAAACAAGGTGAGACCTGAAGACTCTCGCAGATGGGTCAGACTGTGAATGGGAGCAGTGACACGTGCCAAGGTCCTGGGGAAGTAGCAGGCCAGGAGCCTTCACCACCTCAAAAGGGCAGCATCTGGAAGGATGCCAGCCAAACAGGCAGCATGGGGATCCAGGAGAGACGGGAGGTGCGGCCGTGGGCAGGCGGGCAGTGCTGCGGTGCAGGTACCAGAACCATGGGAGCCCCTCGGGTGCAAGCAGGCGACGCGCAGAGCCCCGGATAGGAAGTTTTCTGGGGCTGACGAAGCTCAGGTGGGGTGGAGTGGAGACCAGCGAGGGAGTAGGGCAGGCGCTGGTGAAGAACAGCAGGAGGGGCCGGTCCCAAGAGGAGGTGGTATGAAATGGGTCACCAGGCCTGAGAAGGGAGAAGAGCCATGCCGAGCAGGGCTCCCAGGCACCCAGCGTGCAGGGCAGATGGCACCCTTTGCCAAGGTGAAGGGTGTGCGCTGTCTCTTCCAGCAGAGCACCTGTGTTTCTATTGCTTCAGCTTCCCAGACATCTGGGCCTAGACAACTCCTATTTTACCCTCAGAACCAAACTCAGATGTCACTTCTTCCAGGGAGCCTTCTCTGACCACCTGCTCTTCTCAAGCATCTGGGCACCCTTCCTTGTGCTTTGTGGCAGAACTATCTGGGTCCTGCCTTGTCCCCCCAAATCAGAAGCTCCTTGGGAGGAACCACCCCTCAGAACTCCCTGTTTCCAAGGAGAATGCCCTCCGCACACGGCAGGGCTGGAGGGAGAGCTGCCGCCCTGCAGTCTCTGAGCCACGGAGCCGGCGACGCAGGCCCCTCTGCAGACACTGCAGCCAGACACGGCCTGCTAACCCCAGACACAGCTCCGTGGGCACCCACTTCTCTCTGTGGCCTCTGTGGGAAGCGGGTACCACTGGAAAAGGCTTCCAAAGAAGCGGGACTGCTCTTGTCAGGTCCTGGGGGACATCAGTGACCGGTCCCTGTGGACACGGAGAGGAGAAAGTTAAAGGAAGAGGGAAAAGGCAGGTGAGGAGCCAGGCCAGCAGGGTCAAGTTCTCATCTCCACTCCCAGCGAGGCGCAGGCCGCGTAAGTCACCGGCCGCGAGAAGGGGTGAGGCTCAGGGTTGTCATGCAAGGCTCAGGAGCTATTGGTTTCCCTCTCCTGCAATATTTTAGCTGCAACACACAGATTTTGATATAGCATCTTCTTCATTTAAGTCCAAGCATTCTGTGATTTTTCTTGTGATTTCCCCTTTGACCCATTCTCTATTTGAAGGTAGACTGCAGACTTTCCAAACACCTGGGCATGGTTCAGCTTTCTTCATGCCATCCATCTCCTGTTTAATTCTCTGTGTGCCAAGGAACAGAGACTCATTCACGCTCCTCTCACTGCAAGTCCCAGGAGCATTTGGGAAAAATCTGTTTTTGCTATTGACAGATACAGGGTTTTATAAATATAATGAAAGATGCACTTCTGTAATCCCAGTACTTGGCAGGCTGAGGCAGGAGAATCATCCGCAAGTCTGAGACCAGCCTCAGCCTGGGCTGCAAAGTCAGAGTCAAAAAAAAAGAAAAAATGCCAACAGGCAGGGTCGTTTAGGCGCTTTTCACCCTTTCCGACCCTCCGGAAGCCAGTTCCGGCTCCTGCTGGTAGAGATACTCAAGTCTCCGATTGTAACTTCTCTTTTCGGCCTCGTCAGGTCTGCTTCATGAGTGCTAAGCTGTTACTCAGGGCATAAACAATAAGGGCTGGTGCGTCTCCTTGAGGGCTCGGCCCCTCTTCCGTTTTGCAAGCAGCGTCTGCTTCCTTGACGGCGTCCCTTGTTCTGGCCTCACGGAGCCTCACACCGAGGCAGGCCCCAGCGTTCCGTGCGTGCGCTGCTGGCACATCACTCCCCACGCCCCACCCTCACCTATCCCTGGTGTCTGTGCGTGCCCTGGCTTTCTTACCGGCAGCGTGAAGCTGGCTCTCACTCTTTATCCTTGGTGGTGATCTCTGCATTTCCTCCAGAGCTTTGCCTTAGCTGCTCTAACTTGGCTCGCTCGTGTTGACTGTAATTCTGGGCAAGGATCGTTGCCCCTCGCATTGTGGGTCTCCGCTTCTCCGTGCTCTAGGCCCCTTTCCTGCCCTCTTCGGGGCTAGGTGTTTTCTAGTATCACATTTTATCTCCACTGTTATAATATATAGCTTCTGTGTTTCATTTTCCTGTGACTTTTGTAATATGAACCTCTAAATTATTATTAGTGTTTTATTGCTTCACATAGAAGACTTTCACAATAGTAAACTTCCACTTGTTTTTGTGTAAATTGTCAAATATTTTATATCTACATGAACTAAGAGCCCCAGGATGCATTGCTCTTAATTTTGTTGAAATGGTCAATTATCTCGGAAAGACCATTTTTGCAATTGTTCCCCAGTTTTCATTTGTATCATGTTAACTGGAATCTATTTGCTATTTGGATATAAGTAGTGAAGTTAAAGTATTGACCCCAACTTTTCCTGAAGATCATTTCTACAAGACGGGAGTGAGTCATTTCTGTTCCCCCACATCACAAACTATTTCTGGAACTACCTGTCCCATGTGCAGGCCTGGCCTGCACCACCCCGTTCAGCCAGAATAACTGCCTTTAATAGGCTTGCAGCCCTGTTTATGGATAATAAGCTCTCTCCCTTCTCCTAAAGGTATTTTATGTCGCATTCACGTTTGAAGCTCGTCTCCCTGGGTGTGTATTTTGCCATCTGAGATGCGTCAGGTGTCCTCATCAGTGGCCTGCAGGCGCTGCAGGCCGAGTGGCTGGGGCTGCGGACCTTGCTTTGCACAGCCCTGGAGGCTCCAGGTGTGAGGCTCAGGTCTCCGGCTGCGTCTCTGGTTTCCGTCCTCTTCTGGGCAGCAGACTTGGGCCTCCTTGGAAGAGAGGGAGTGCCGCTTTCTCCTCCGCTACGCACACGAGTGCCACCCAGCCAGAGCCTTCTCTTTCTCTAGGCACACGAGTGCCACAGAGCCAGAGCCCCGCCCTTGCCGCCCCACAGGCAGCCACCTGTGCATGTAGGTTTCTTGCATATGACTTGGGGTTTGTAGGTGGAGCAGGTGAAGGGGACCCGTAACAGCAGCTTTCATTTTACCCAAGCACTAAAGATGTAGTTCCACCGCCTCCAGCCTCGCTCTGCGCCCTGGGGACCATGACCTTGCTCCCATCCTGGCCGCCTGGCTGTGTGCCGTCTCCAGCCTGGCCCTGACTTTCCCCTGACTCTTCTCCACCCTCTGCTGGGAGATGCCAGCCTGGCCGCCTCCACGCCTGCACCGCTGCGGCTTTGTGGAGCTTGGGTGGGGGGCAGTGCAGTTCTCAACAAATTTGGAAATTTTTCAATCATTCTTTCTCTGAAAGGTTTTCCCAGCCCCACTCCTGTCTACTGGACTCGACACTCGACAACCAGTCTCACCAGGCCCCACCCCAACACCCACGGCTCAACTTGGGGCTTTCGTGCTTTTCCCCTTTGATTCAGGTTCTGTCGCCGTGTCCTCAAGTCCATTTGATGCTTTTCCAATACCCAAAGGACGCTCAGCCCCAATGCCGCGATTTCTCACTTCAGACACCACATTTCTCTTTTCATGGGGTTCACTGGGTCCTTTCCTATTGAGCTCCTAACCCCCCGGTTGCCTGGACTCTGGAGTCCCGTTTGTGCAGTGTCATTCTTGCCCTTGTCTGATAATCCTACCCTCCCAGTCACTTCCACATGGGCTTCCGCTGCCTGGTCTCCCTGGGCCAGTTTTGGGTTTCAGGGACTCCCCCGAGGAGCGCTGGACCTTGCTGCAGGAAGCACCTTGCTCTCCACCTGCCTCCTCCCTCCACGCTGGTCCAGGGCTGCTGTGGGCTCCTCCCATCTGCTGCCCGGGCCAGTAGCCCCCTCCCCGCCCCTCACCCCTATCCACAGCCACATGCTCTGAGCTCTGAGCACCTGGCTCTGAGCTCCCCAGCTGGGGCACCCCTCCTCAGCTTCACCCCCACCCTCGTGGGATCCAGCACTGTCTCCAGCCTGTCCCTGTGGGGATTTCCCGCCCTTCCTCCTGCTTCCTGAGCTCCACAGGCCACCTCAGCCTGCTATGAGGCCACCTGCCTTGCCTCACTCCTCCTCAGAGTGACCAGGGCCCTGCTTCCTGCGTCCACATCACCAGACTTCTGGTCCTGGGTCCCGTTTCCTGCTCCATAGGAGAGAGGGCAGGTCCTGTGCCGGTCATTCGCTGCCACTGGAAACAGAGCTTGGCCTTTTCTTTGTTTTCCTTGCCAGTCCTGGGGGCAGAACCCAGGGCCTTCCACTCCTGCCACTGGGCTACACCCCAGCCACCTCTAATTTATTCTGTGATAGGGTCTCACGTTGTTGCCGGGGCTGGACTCGAACTCACCATCTTCCTGCCTCACCTCCTGAGTGGCTGAGATTTCAAGTGTGTACTGCCTTACCTATTACTGAAACTAATTTTAGGAACAAAATCTTCTTTTTGAATGAAATCAGTCATATAAACACAATATAACCAGGGAAAATCTGAGCCTGCCACAGTTTCACCGAATTCAAATCCATATTTTTGGCTGTGTTTCTTCCATTATTGATGGGCTGCTTTCCGGCTCTTCTGCAGGCATCCAGCTTAAAGCAGCTGTCCAGCTCGGTGTCCGTGGCTCTGCACCAGAGAAGGAGCCAAATGACCCTTCTGGGTGCCAGGAGAAAACACTTGATGTTGCATTTACCTTCAACCCACTTTTACATTTTCATGTGGGCAGACGTTTTGGGGCAGAGGGGGTCCTGGAGCGGAGGAGCATTTGGGAGCTTTGCACGGTGGCCAAGTGCTCCTGGGGCAGGAGGAAGCCGGCTTGGTCTGCCTGCTGTGGGAATGAGGTCCTGCGTCTGCCTGCTGTGGGAATGAGGTCCTGCGTCTGCCTGCTGTGGGAATGAGGTCCTGCGTCTGCCTGCTGTGGGAATGAGGTCCTGCAGCCCGGGACGCCTGCTGCTCCTTCTCCTTCCCACCCAGCAGGCGCCTTCCCAGGAGGAGACACAGGGACAGCCAGCAGGGCCTGGCCACACCCTCTGCATTTCCAGCTTCCAAATAAGCTGGGACTTTCACAGAACAACCAGGGGCCCAGGGAGGAAACCCTAACGCTTCTGTTGTATTTTTCATCTCTTCCCTCAAAATGCCTTGCTGATGTTTCTCACGTGCGCGATGCGGACCACTGTCAACGAGAGCTGCGTCAGCTGTCACCCGTGTAGTCAGCAGGAAGAGGACGGAGGTCAGGCACCTCCGCTCGGGCTGTGTCTCCCCCACACCTTGGCACATGGCTCAAAGGACTCCAGGACGGACAGTGCACATCTCCCAAATGTCCATTTCATGCAGATCTTTTTCCAAGCTGGTGTCGTAGTGTGCACCTGTAATCCCCGCACCTTAGGAAGCTGAGGCAGGAAGGCCACAAGCTCAAGGCTAGTTTGGGCGATTTAGTGAAAACCTGTCTCAGAATAAAAAGGCCTGGGGTACAGCTCAGTGGTAGAGGGCCGGCCGAGTACATGAAAGGCCCTGGATTCCATCCTCAATATTTTCCCCGCAGAGTGAAAATCCTTTATTATTGATAAAACAAGCACTGTATTTTGGAGTTGATTTAGTGTGAGCTAACAGCGCAGCATGTGACTTTGACATGTTCAGGCAGTGTTTGGCTTCTCTAGACATGTGGCAGACCACTGGAGGGTGTGGCCACGGGCCTCTCCCTGAAGGTTGCCAGTGTGTCTACTCCCAGACGGCTGCTGGCAGGGCCGGCTCTGGATCCCACACAGCCAGGCTGGGACCCATGGCACTGACGTCTGGTTCCAGCACTGTATGTTCCGTTCTGGACACTGACCTCTTCCCCCACCATGCGGGACAGGATTCTCGAGAAGGTGGGCACTGTGTGCCTGAGCACAGAGCTCCACAGCTGCCTCCAGAGCTCTCCTGTCCCAGGTGGGCTCCAGAACCAACAGCACTGGCATCCACCAAAGACCCATTGAGCCAGAACCTACACAAGATCCAGAAGTGCCTCCCATGGAAACAAGGACTGGAAGAAAGAATCAGAACTTCTGATTATGTTCATTGTAATCCCTTTAGTGAATGTCTGATGTGGCAGTTAGACTGGATTGCCAGCTTGACTGGCCGAACGGGTCATGGAGGGTGACCTTGGAGTCTATATCCAGTCCCTGCTCCTTCCTCTCCGGTGCTGTCCCCTCTCTGCTTCCTGACTACCATGAACTGAGCAACTCTGCTTCCTCACACCCTTCCACTAGAGCACCCTGCTTGGAGACAGCCAACCATGGACCAAATCCCCTGGAGTCATGAGCCAGAGTAACCCACCCCTCCTTTGAGCTGTGGTGTCCAGTGCTGTGTTCCAGGGACAGGAAACCTGGCAACACACCTGATATTTGTGTGTGTCTTACGATGCACATGATTGATCGGTACCACACACATACACTTCAGTATAGTCAACAGGCTGAAGCACCCTGATGAAGAGCAAGCAGCCTCAGAGACACATGCATCAGGTGGCAGTGCCACATTCTGCTTCCAGGAGCCACATTCCCTTCCCTGCTGTTTCCTGCCTGGAGTGAGGACTCTGTTTCACCACAGCGTCTAGCCTCAGCCTCCAGGAGGAAGGCGCAGTGTCTTTGCCTAGGAAATGAGT
Source organism: Hydrochoerus hydrochaeris (assembly GCA_004027455.1). Taxonomy (NCBI): domain Eukaryota; kingdom Metazoa; phylum Chordata; class Mammalia; order Rodentia; family Hydrochaeridae; genus Hydrochoerus; species Hydrochoerus hydrochaeris. The sequence continues at coordinate 29,479 of PVLA01012090.1, forward strand.
GGACCAGCCCTTTCTCCCCCGCCTCCTCTTGCCAAGTCATTTTCCTCTGCTCCTTGCAGATGTTGTGAAGGGTGGTACTGTCTTCCAGCCCCTCACCTGCTCAGCCTCCACTGTGCCTGGCAGGCAAGATTCAAACCCGAATGCAGCCCCCTCTCAGCAGGCAAGTAACAGCAGGGGACGCCAGGATCCCTGAGTTTACGTCCAGAACCTCATGGGACCCCAAGCCAGCCCGGCCCAGCTGCCACATCCCCGAATCCCCCCTCTCCACCTGATGTCCTCCATCCCCAGCCTCCACATTCCCTCCTCCTGCTCCGCCTCAGCTCAGGACCTTCGTTCCTGGGTATTGAGAACACGCCATCCTTTGCCAGAGCTTGCTCACCCACGTTCTGTGTTCAGATCCTTCCATCCCCTGGCGTGAAATCGACCCGCTCTGGTCTTGTGCTTTCTCCAGCGCATGCAGCAGCAGTGGGTCACTACCCACCTTCAGCCCAACACCTCGTTCACAGAAACGGTCCTTTCCTCGAGTACCTTTTCCATCCTCAGGGCAGCTGTGAGCTTCAAAGACGTTTCCATCAGCATGCGACACCTGAGACAGCCCAGGCTTGTGGTCCATTTCCAGACCTGGAAAACTGGCGCCCTCTGCCAAGTTCTTGGCTCAGCTTCACTGGCAAGTCCACTCGGGGCGGAGGGGCTGGGACTTTGACCACAAACAGGGGCCAGATCCAACTCTACCTGCTGCTGCTTAGCCAGTGGTTAGATGATCACAGAGCAGCCACAGTGGGTCAGGTCCAGGACAAACTGAGTCTGGTGTGGCTCTGACTTCATGGAGCTTCCAAACTATACCATTGGCCACCAGTGTCACAGCAGGCCCGAGGAAGAATAGTGATCTCAACACCTCTACCACGTAGACAGAGAGACGGCCCCAAAGGCAGGTAGACCAGGTAATATACAGTGCTGACCGGGCCACAGGCTTGGACACTGTCTGAAAAGGCTGAGTCCCAACAGTAAGGGGAGGCAGTGGAGGTCACAGCCAATGCTATGAGGAGGCTGAAGAGCCTCTGTCAGTAGCTCTGTCACATCTCCTGACATTGGTGTGGGAGTCGGTGACAGGGAGGGCAGCTCAAGTCAGAGTACAACCAGCTCCGCAGTCAAAGGAGCAGTTCACACTGAGGTTATCAAGGGAAGAGTTGCTGTTTCTGTTGATGGAAAACTGCAGCAGTCAGGAGATAATTGCGTGGTTTCTGCCATGACACGGGCACAGTGGCCCTCCTGCTGCTCTCCTCTGCGTCAGTCAGGTGAAAGAAGGAAGGACCCAAGGGCTGAACCACGTGGCTCGGGGTCTGCAGTCAGTAGCAGGCAGAGGTGGGTTCGAACCATTCGTGCTGCATCCCACCTGCTTCCCAGCCTTAACGGCTGCCCTCCAGGGCTCCTGGGTTGGGGACCAGGTGTCAGTGGAGAGGGCGGCTAGAGAAGCCCAAGTCTGAGGAAAAGTCTGAGGCTCTCTCTTCGCTATTACCCTTTCCTCCCACTCACCTTTTAGGTGGTGTTTTAGAAAATTAGAACAGGAGCAAAGATCAACCGCATGGCCCTGCACCTTGCTCTCACCCTGAAACCCTATAACTGGCAGAATAGATTTGAAAGAGATCAAATTGTAGCAGGAATAAAACTCAGAAGTGGATCAGAGGAATATCTGAGAGATAGAAGCAAATGGAACCAGAACAGTGGAAAAAACAGCCTAAAGGGCCCATTGGACTCCCAGGACTCTAGAGGGTTTGGAGGTTAGGAGAGATGTGATGGTCAGCGAGGGGCCCGTGCAAATGTCAAGGTGAAGGGTAGGAGAGCCCAGGCTTCAAGCACTTGGGTGCTTTCCCTTTCTGTGTTCTCTAATGCCAAGGAAGGGGCACTAGAGTGTCCTTTGCCACCCACACTGCGGTCTTTGCGACCGGCTGCGGTCATCAGCGACTCTTTCAGGCTGTGCCCGTGCTTAAATGTCCACTCTACCCACAGTGATGTATGGATCTCCTGCTGTCCCCTCAAAATCTCAGGGGCATTTTACATAGAAATAGAAAAAATGACCCTAAGGCTCATGCAGGACTACACAGGACCATGAACAGCCAACACGATCTTGAGAAGAAGAAAACTGAGGGCCTTGGACTTCCTGACTCTGAGATATACTACAAGGATAAACCAAGCCACAAAATGAGAGAAAATATCTGCGAACCACACAGCTCCTAAGGGGTCACTGTGAGACATACATAAAGAACTCCAACGCAGAATAATCGAATAACCTCCTTTAAAAATGGGCAAAGGACTTGAGCAGACAGTACTCCACAAAAAGCCATGCAAATGGCCATAGGTGTGTGACAGGGTGCTCAATACCTTTGGTCGTCAGGGAATGCAGGTCAAAGCCACGGTGAGATGTTGCGTCATATCGACTAGATAGTCGTCATCAAAAACGCAGCAAAACAGAAAGCATCAAGTGTCACCAAGGGTGTGGATAAATCGGTGGGTGCTTGTGCAGTGCTGGCAAGGTGTAAACTGGCACATCCACTGTAGGAAACAACAGAAAGTGTCTTGAAGCACTGGAACTGGAGCTACCACATGACTGACCTGTCCTGTTTCTGGACATCTGTCTAGAAGAACTGAAATCAAGATCTTAAAAAGATATTTGTTTTCCTACCTTCTCTGCAACATTGCTTACCAAGAACTGGAAGAAAACAAGCCTTTGACAGATGGCTGGATAAAGAAAACACGATGCATATAACGGCGTCTTATTCTGCCTTAAAAAGAAAGAAATCCTGTCATGTGCTTTAGCTCAAGGATTGCGTGCTAAACACCCAAGCCAGTCACAGGGCAAACAGTGCATGGTTCCACTGCCAAGGGGACCTAAGATAGCCAAACTGATAGAGGAAAAAGGCAGAATGGGCTTTTTCCCATGAGTCGGCACCATTCACACACTGCGGGGAGGAGAAGGAGACGTCAACAAGAAGTGAAGTCATCCCTGGAGGTCGGCACCATGTGTGGGTCCCTGTGGGGAGAACCAGATGCCAGCTCCTTCCAGCAGAAGGGCTGGGAGGCAGAGATAGCCAAAGTCCCCAGCCCCACCCGGCGTAAGCAACCGGCTGATCCAGAGAAACACAGGCTGCGACGACAGCTATTGAGGTGAAACACAATTTAAAGCTTGTAATTTAATTTAGTGCTTGTTTAGTGTTTCACTGACTTTGCAGGTCCAAAGCCAGTAGTCTGATGATCTGTTCAGAGCATAATGGTAATCAGTGTGGCATCTATGGGATGCTCCTTCTCCGTTCTATGCATCGGAAGGCAGTGGCCATTGTTGACTCCCTATTATCTTACTTTGGAGTCCTGTATCACATGGTTTTGTTTTATTGGATTTTTTCTGTTTTATTTTGCTTGTTTTATTTTGTTCTCTTTAAAATAAAAGCTACAAAAAAAAGTGGACTGGCAACTGTCATGGGGCTGGAATGAAGGGGATCAGGGGGTTGATCGGGGTATAGGGTTTTAGTTTTGCAAGATGACAAAGTTCCAGAGACCTGTGATACAGCACTACACACACAGTCAGAGGTGTTCAACTATCCACTTACAGACTGGTGCATTTCTTGGGATTTTTTTTTTTTGGTTTTGTTTTTACTTCAATAAGAAAAAAGAAAAGAGTTCCTTCTCCAAGTCTTAAGCAGGAGGGTGGCCCTGCCAACACTCCCTTTCACACCTGTAGACTTCAGAGCCAGGAGAGGGTAGATTTCTAGTGTTTAAGCTGCCTGGTCTGTGGCTGGTTGTTTGAACCACACGAGGGAATGACATTAAAAGATAATAAATACTGAGTTTAGCAAATGGGAGAAAAGGTGCACAGGAAAGCATGAGAAGGCAAAAATAAGTAAATGGAACTAAAAAATACTTTAAAAGAAAAATTAACATTTTCATAATGATAAGGGAAGATAGCCGTGAAATAAGGACAGACAGAAATACGAGCAACTGGCCCTCGTGCATAATTTAATCCCGCATCTCAAGACATGAGCAATCTGCAGGGCGGGAGGCGCACAGGTGGAAACCACGTGGGAAGGTGGCAGACAGAGACTTGGGGCTGCTGGGGACTCTGTACAACAGGGGCAAGTGAAAAAGGAGACAGAGGAGGAAACAGCGGAGGAAACCCACTCACCTTCCAATCGGGGCTCCAGAGGAGAGAACGGGGAAAACAGAGGAAGCAGTAATGAAACGTGTGAGAGAAGACACTGGCCTGAGCCAAAGACAGGCGGGAGGTTTCAGGCTCAGGACATGAGCAGTCCGGATGAGAAGGTGCAGGGCTTGCCCCCTGGTCCTCAGAGATTGCAGGACCCATCCTCGCCCTCCAGGCTTGGTGCCAGGCGCCCGCTGTCTGGATGAGTCTCCTTTCTCTCTCCTCATCCTTGGAAAGCCTCTGTTTCCTGGACTGCAATAAAAACATCGGTACTGAACTCATCCCTGGTTGAGGCCAGCGTCTGTGGTGTGCAGACTCGGAAGTGCCCACTTGGGAGTGCCCATGGTGCGATGAGAGATGAGTCTCAGAAGTGCGCAGTCCTCAGAGGTTCATTGACTCTGACACAGTCCTGGCCGTGATGGCCAAAGCTTTAATCCCTGCCCAGTGAGAGGGAAAATCAGGTAAGGAGGCATCTCAAGATTTTTTATTGCACATAAAATATGCAAAATGGTAGAAAAATCTCATGTAACAATCTGTTTGGGTAAATATTGTTGGAGACGTTGACATTTAGGCAGATAATTATTCTCCATAAAACGAAGTGGAATGAGGATTGTGAGTCTCTCCAACCAGATAGCGAAAACAAAGAGCTACGGAAACCAGTTGACTTTTAAAATTAAAACAGCATTAATCTGAAATGAGAAATTTTAGTTGTGCAGGCGTGATCCGGCTGGCGTTGCGTAGACCTGCCGTCTCCGGGCAAGCGAGCGAGCGAGCTGTTCACAGGATTATTTTATTAAGCAACTCTTAGGCGAGGGATTTGGACAAAAACATTTTACTTAGTAAATGAGACATATTTAATTTGTTGTCTCTTTCCAAGTCAGATCGTCATTAAAGGACTCATATCAAGACTTACACCCACAGCCTGCCATCAATACTCCCCTGACAGTCTCCACACTAGAAACCTCAGGTTTCTAATTGGGAAGGCTTGGCAGCGGGACGGCGGGTCGATAGCACAGTCAATCTTCTATTATGGAACTAAACTGATATTTCCACTGTAAAATGTCCTTCCAGCACTTCCGAACAACACTGTTTCCAGCAAGAAGGTAACTAAGAGCAGTTTAAATGTTAGACAAATCATAGTGGCGCATACCGATTCTTCAAGCTCTGCTCCATTCTCACTACTCCGGGGAGCAGCAGGGCTTGCTCAGCAGCTTCCTCACGGGACATCTGTCCTTGCGTTTCTGCCTTGAATCGGGAGCACTGGACACAGAACTGCATGCCAGTCATCCAGCCGGGTTCAAGGAGACAGAGGAGGCATCCCCGGGGCAGGGGGTGTGAGGAGATGGAGCGCAGTGGGGAGAAGTGTCTAAGAGAACTCTCGGCCTTGACCTGCAGGACGGTTTGCGCTCCCTGAACCTTAGCTTCCTCGCCCACAGGTCGGGAAGAACTGAGTCCGGCTTCTAGTCTTTGCCCTTCTACTCACGATTCCCAGAACTCTGCTCTCCTTGCTGAGTTGCCCTCCTGGACGAGGGGCACTGAAGGGGAACTGAAATCCTGTGCATAAATATTAACGTGTGGAGATCAGGACCTGCTCGCAGCCCACAGGATGGGCACAAGTGACTGTGACTTCCACAGCAGTTTGGCAGGGCAGGCAGCTCCCATCTGCCTTCCCCAGGGCGCTCAGGCTGGGCCTCCTCAGGAGATGAGCCTGCTGCTGTGCGAGGCCACACCCTGGGGACAGCCACACGGAGGCATCTGCAGCAGACCTAGCACCACGCAGCACTCTGTCATCGTGGCCCTGGGGCTGGATGACAGCTAGGAGTGAAGGAGGCTCCAGATGACTCCTGGCCAGCATCTAAGTCACCCCACCCCCCGAGAGTCCCCAAGCCAAGCCATCGCTTTTGTTCCTTGTCTGAATTCCAGATCCACATGCTTTAATCAGTGCCAGGCACTAATTACCCCTGACATACTTCACGGGTGTGTGAGCACATGCACAGCACACACCACCACACAATCACGCACACATGTGCAGCCATGCGGTGGGGACAAGCGTGGAGGCAGGGAGACAGCTCCCTGGCTCTCTCCCACTGCCGATCACACCTCGGGTGAGAGGCCCTGTCCCGAGGGCCTCCTGTGCTGCTGGAATCTCACCTCCCCGAAATGCCTCATCCCCTGGGGGAATGCGTCCTCCCCAGGACTCACTGCACTTTAGACAGCGTCCATGTCTAGAGGGAAAGGAAGGAAGCTCTGATGGCAGCACTCTAGAGCCAATGGGTCATCTTCTACAGGGACAGGGGACAGGATGTGAACTTTCCATGATGACAGGAGCCATTGTGTCATCATGGAAATGGGTCATGTTGTACGCCGTGACTGTTACTCCTGCCTGGCGCATTCCTCTAGACCTTGACTCCGTCCCTGCTTAACCCTCGCAGCTGGAAAACTCCCTCCCCGGCCCTGCGGGCCCGTCCTGACGCCTCGCTGGGACACAGAGCCCAGCATGCAGAGGGGACATGAACGTGCCTGACACTGCCACATCCTGCATGGATTTTCAGTCTTTCCTGCACTGCAACACATCCAAAGCTCTGAATCGAGATGTTCTGATAACACTGAATAAAGTTAACTTCTCTAATTTGCAGGGTGAATGCAGAGTATTTTCCATTTTCCTCCCGCAATTTTTGATCAAAACTGTTGATGCGCAATACCATTTAATGGCTAAGAAGCGCAGTTCTGGCCCAGCAGAGAGGCAGACCTGGGATCACTGAGCCTGCGGCCCGAGTTCTGCCGTTTGCTGCTGAGTGAGCTCGGCAAGGAGCCTTCCTTGCTCCTGCACTTGCTCTGTCCTCTGCGGCCTGGGGCAACCACGGCCTCCCCAGGGCTGCGTTTGGAGCTAAGGAGACTGTGTCAGCCCAGTACCTGACGTGCATACAACCGAGGAAACCCGCACCATTTTTGTGAACACTCCGTCTCTGGGCCACTGCAGGCGAACTCTGGAGCAAAGGGAATTTTCAAGATGACTTTAACCTGCTAGAAGTCCTAGGAAAACAGAAAGGGGTGTGTGTGTGTGTGTGCATGAATACTGGAGCTTTTCAAATTAGATTAAGTTCTTACAATAGCATTTCCAGATTAGTTGTTTAACTTTCTGCTTTTCTTTTCTAATATAAAAATACCCTAGAGGAAGATAATATGCCCATCAGAGACAGAAGCAGGACAAAAATGGGTTCTCACGCTGAATATATCACTCGTCTCCTCTCAGACTTGGCACAGACACACATAAAGTATTCAGTAAAAATTTGTGGAACCAAATTCTTTATTTTTTTATTTTAAAGAGAGCTGAAAAATAAAAATGATGCAAAATTTCAAACAAGATGATGGGAAATTAACAATGGTTATTATATTTTATATTGTTGTCTTCAAAATAGTTGCTCAGATTACCAGATATAGCCACGCAAAATTGATCAAATGGTGTAAGCACTAACTGTTCCTTTCTCTGAACTGGCAGAATGAGTAGTACTGTTAGCCATCTCGCGCCTCTATTTCTCCCTCCCTCCTTTTCTCCCTCCACCATCCCAATTGTTCTTCCCTTGTGAGCAGTTTCTTTGACTTTCACATCATCTACTGTGCCTTTTGGATCATATTTATTCTTTCAGCTTCTTACACTAGGGAGACAATGTGAAGTTTACACATGCAAGTCTGATTTATTTCACTTATGAGTATGGTCTCTAGCTGCATCCATTTACTTATAAAACTCTCTAGTTTGTCTTTCTTTATAGTTAAGTAGTACTCCATTGTATAAAAATACCACATCTGTTTTTATCCATTCCTCAGTTGATGGGCATTTGTGCTGTTTCCAAGACTTAGCTATTACAAATTGTACTGCTATAAACATGGGTACATATATATCACTGTGGTATGATGTTTTCAATTCTTCTGGGAAAATACACAGAAGAGGAAAAGCTGAGTCAAACGGAACGTCTAATCCTAGATTTTTGAGGAATCTCCACACTGATTTCCACAGTGGTTGTGCCAGTCCACACTCCCACCAGTGGTGAAGGGTTCCTTCCCCCACAGCAGCCCCACCAGCATTTGTTACTGGTTGATTTTTTTGATGGTAGCCATTCTTTCTGGAGTGAGATGCAATGTTGTTTTAATTTGCGTTTCTCAAACGACCAATGATGTTGGACATTTTTTCTTGTATTTATTTGCCATTTGTAATTCTTCATTTGAGATGTGTGTATTCATCTTAGATGCCCATTTTGGATTAGGTCTTTCAATTATGGGACCTGATTTTTTAAAATTCTTTGGATGTTCTAGACAGAAGTCCTTTGTCTGAGAGACAGTTGGCTGAGGTTTTGTTTTTTTTCCCATTTCATGGTTTTTCTTTTCATTCTGTTGGTGATTTTCTTTTGCAAAAACTTTTTCATAAGATGAGATCCCAGTTGTTGATTCTTTGAAGTATTTCCCATGTAGTTTATTTTTCATCATGAACTCTCTGCCTACTCTTATGTCTCCAAGATTTCTACCTACTATCTCTTCCAATACATTTAGTGTTTCTATTTTGATATTTAGATCTTTGATTCATTTCAACTTCAGTTTAGTGCATGGTAACAGGCATGGGTCTAGTTTTAGTCTTTGGCATGTGGAAAGCCAATTTTCTACCACCATTTATGAAAGAGGTTGTCTTTTTGCCAGTGAACATGTTTGGCCCCTTTGTCAAAGATAAGTTGGCTGAATGTGTTTGCATTGTGTCTACATCTTTGATTCTTTTCCATTTATCCTCAGGTCTGTTTCTTTGCCAGAACCATGCTGATTTCATCACAGTAGCTCTATAGTATAGTTTAAGACCAGGGATTATGATGCCTCCTGCCTTGCCTTTGTCATTCAGGATTGCCTTGGTTACTCTAGGTCTCCTCTGGTTCCAGATGAATTTCTGGAATGGTTTCTCTAGATCAGTGAGATATGTTAGTGGTATTTTGATTGGAATTCCATTAAATCTGTGTAACAGTTTTGGAAGTATGGCCATTTTTACAATGTTGGTTCTTCCAATCCATGAGCAAGGAATATCTTTCCATTTTCTGAGATCATCTTTGATTTTCTTTTTCAGAATACTGTACTTGTCAATGTACAGATGTTTTACTTCTTCTGTTAGATTTATTCCTAAGTCTTTCTCTTTTTTTCTTTTTTTATGCTATTGTGAAGGGCGTTGTTTCCCTAATATCTCTATCAGTGAGTTTGTTATTTTGATTAAAGGAGGGCTATTGATTTTTGAGTGTTGACTTTGTATCCAGCTATGCTACCAAATTTGGATATTAAACCTAGAAGTCTTTTGATGGCATCTTTGGAGAATTCTATGTGGAGCATCATATTGTGAAATGATAATTTCACTTCTTCCTTTCCTAACCTTATTCCTTTTATTTCTCTTTCTTGTCTAACTGCTTTGGCTAATGTTTCCAGAACTATATTGAATAGGAGTGGTGACAGTGGACATCCTCATCTTGTTCTTGATTTTAGACTGAAAGTTTCAAGGTTTTTTCCATTTAGTATGATGGTGGCTGTTGGTTTGTCATTGGTGGCTTTTATCAGATTGACATAAAGACCATCTATTCACATTTTCTGCAGGGTTTTTAACATGAATGAGTTTTGGGCTTTACCAAAAGCTTTTACTGCATCTTTTGAGATGATCATGTGATTTTTGTCTTTGGCTCTATTGATGTGGTATATTATGTTTATTGATTTGCATATGTTGAACCATCCTTAAATTCCTGGGATGAATCCCACTTGGTCGTGGTGTGTAATCTTCTTGATGATTTGCTGCATTCTGTTTGCTGGTATTTCATTGAGGATTTTTGTGTCTATATTCCTTGTGGAGACTGGCCTGTAAATAGCCTGTTTGGTTGGGTCTTTCTCTGGTTTTGGTATCAGGGTAATACCTAGCTCTAGGAATGAGCTAGGGAAAATTACTTCCCTTTGAATTTTATAAAAGAGTTTAAGGAATATTGGCATTAAATCTTCTCTAAATTTCTTGTAGAATTAAGCTGTGAATCCATCAGAACCTGACTTTTCTTTGTTGGTAAGTTTTAAATTACATTTTCATTTTCCTTAAATGATTTTGGGTTACTCAGAATATTTATATCTTCTTGATTCAGCTTTGATAATACAAATGTTTCTAAGAATCCATTTCTTCTGAGTTTTCTATCCTACGAAAGTAAAGATTTCAAAGTAAATATTGATGATCCTCTGAATTTTCACAAGACATGCAGTCATTTCACACTTTTCATTCCTTATTCCATGAATCTGAGTTTTTCTTTCCTTTTTTAATAAGGTTGGATGAAGGTTTATTCATTTTATTTATTCTTTCAAAGAACCAACTCTTTGATTCATTAATTCTTTATATTGTTTTCTTACTCTCAACTGTGTTAACTTCTGCTCGCATCTTTATAATTTCCTCCCTTCTTTGGGCTTCAGGCTTGTCTTGTTCCTCTTTTTCTAGTTGCTTGAGGTGCAGCATTAGGTTATTAAAGTTGGGCTTGTTCCATTTTCCTGATGTGAGAATTCACCAGCATAAATTTCCCTCTTAGGACTGCTATCTTTTCTTCCCATATGTTCCTGAAAGTTATATTTGCATTTTTGTTTGATTATAAATATTGTTTAATTTCACCTGTGACTCACTGATTGTTGAGGAGAGTGTTATTTAATTTCCATGTGCTCATGGAGTTTTTGCAGTTTCTTTTGTCATTAATTTCCAATTTCATTGCACAATGGTCAAATACTATGCATGAGATAGGTTCAATTCCTTTGCATTTACTTAAGCATGTTCCTTAAGCATATGGGCTAGTATATGGTCTACTTTAGAGAATGTCCCATGTGCAGCTGAGAAGAAAGTGTATTCTGATGTTGTTGCATGGAACACTCCATAAATGTTATCTTCCTGCTGTTATTTCTCTACTTTTCCCCTCTGTTTAATTGCTTGCTCTGCTTGATGATTTCTTTCTGTTACTTTTGTAATTGTGGTCATTTTTATCTCTTTATAGAATGTCTTTCAGTATTCTTTGTAGAGTTGGTTTGGTGGTCATGAATTTCTTCTGTTGTTCTCTATCATGACAGTATCTTATTTCTCCATTGATTTTGAAAGATAGTTTTTCAGGGTACATCAATCTGGGTTGGAAGTTGCTTTCTCTCTAGACTCAAAATACTTCATTCCAAGCTCTTCTTGACTTGAAGGTTTGTGTTGAATAGTCTGCTGTGATTCTGATGGGTTTTCCTTTATAAGTGATCTGTTTCTTTAATGGAATTTAATATTCTGTTCTGAATTTCTGGGATCTTGATTATTATATGTGTAGGTGCAGTTTATTTTGGTTGTGATTAATTTGAGTGCTGCATGCCTCACTTATCTATATGTCAGATTCTTTTCTCATGCTTTGGAAATTTTTCTGGTATTGCTTCTGCAAATAGTCTTTTTATATCATTTGTGTTGACTCCTGTTTTTCTCATTAACACCTATGAGTCTTATATTATTGGGTATTTGTTTGTTTGTTACATTGTCTTACAGCTATTGAATTGTTATTTTCTGTTTCCTTGTCATTTTTAAGAGTCCTTTCCTTTCATGATCACTAGCTGCAGTCATATCTTCAGTTTGTTTCAAAAGGTTTTGCCAACTTTCAATTAATTTTTAATTTCTTAGATACGCACTTCAATCCACTTCATTCATTCTAATTCTTTCCTAAGTTGTTCATTCAAAGTTTTCATCATTTTCCTATGCTCCTCTATTTTTTTATCTGTGTCTTCTTTAGATATGTTCAGCAATACTTTTATTATGGTTGTCATTTCTTTTTTTACCTAAGAGATTATTTCTGATCTGAATCCTTGTACAGCCTCATAGAGTTCTTTACTTCAGTTTCTATCATTTCAGAAATTTCAGGCATGTGACTTCCAACTTTGTCTGTATTAATGTCTCCTAGACTTGTTCTGAGTGGGTTGGAGGTCTGAAATTCCATTTTGCTACTTCATCTTGACATTTTCTATTTCAAAAATTATTTCATTTTCTGTGATGATCCTTGTGAGTTTTGGTGGCAATATCGCTAGTATCAAGGCCTCTCTAGGAAAATTCTCTTTTTCAGGGATATCATCTGTATGTGAGCAATTCTTGGTTTGTGTCCTTCACAAGGTCTTACCTTGCCAATTGCTTGAGAGTGGAATGTTGGTTTCTGTTTGGCTCAGTCCCCAGTCTCTTGGTGTAGGGCTGTGGTAAGGTTGTTACCCTTGAGCTTCTCAATATTGTTACACAAGGGAGAACAACTGGTTGCAACAGATATGACACCCTAGCAACAGTTGTACTGTTACCAATAATGATAGCATTAAGCACAATTTGAAATTAACAAACTGTGGTAACTATGGATTTTGTAATTTAAACCATAGGAGCAAAGTCTATAGTTATATAATGGAACCAATCACATGTTAGGGGCTTGTATGCAAAGTGTTTCCCCCTGTTAGAGTGGATTTATTGTGGGCTGGTCTGAATGAGCCAGGTGCCCATCCCACAGTGTAGGGAAATGGGCCAGGCCCCTGAGTTCCTCCTGACTGAAGTTCCCAGGTGATAAGCAGGACCTCTCCCCACCCTCATGGCCCACTAAGGTCCCCAGGGTGGCAGAGAGGCAACGGGTGGAGCTTCTCTCCTCCCAAATTCTAAAAAATTGTTGCACTAATATTACCTTTCTCTTCTGGGGATTAAATGAAATATCAAGTGAAAGTACCTAGCTCACAGTTACTAATTGGTAAATGCTAGTTTTCTTTATTCACATACTTTTTAAAGTGCCTGGCATGGTTTTATTCTAAAAAAACTCCAAATTTTATCAGTTCTGTTCATTCTGATAAATTGTAATTCCACTGTGGACCCTATGGACAGAAGTGCTCTAGCCCCTTAGCTAATGTTAGCAAACATTCACATGCTGTGCTTTAGTCTTTGATGGCAGCAGGCTGTATGGATAAAGCAGGGCACTTCTCAGAGGAAATCAACACACTGCACAGAAATTAATCCTTATCCCTGTGACAAAAGCAGGAAATGTGTTATTCTTCATTAATTTGGAAGGGAGCTGGATTTGGCTTGGTCATGCACATGCACACATGCAGACACACCCATGCTTGGCTCTTAATGCCATTATCTCCTTATAACCCTGAATTCTGAGATAGTTATGGGATCATTTCACTCCCTTCCCCTAGAAGAAATATAAAAATCCATGCCATCCTGAAGAAAGTCATTTGCTTAATCTTTAAAATTAAGGAGGGCTGGGGATATAGTTCAGTGGCACAGTACCGCCTGGCAAGCATGAGGTCCTGTGTTCAATTCCTGGTACCAAAAAAAATTAAATTAAGAAGCGGAGGTGGGGAGACACAATGCTCCTTCTTTAATGCTCAGCAGTGTCCACCCTTCCACTTGGAAGCAACTTATTTTCCATCCCTGGACTCACCTTCCTGCCACAAATCTGATGATCCATCTAAAAGCCCAGTTGGCCAGCCATTTCCTAGGTAACTGACCCCAAGTGACTCTAATGGACAGCCCATCACAGACAGAAACCAGCAAGAGAAAGGAAAAACTGCCATTTTGTACTTTTTTCTCAATATGCTTAAATAATTAAAAACACCATCAAGAACTAATCCATACAAAGATGAGATGTAAAGTGTGATTGCACAGTGCTTCCCCCCTCATCGATTCGTTCTCGAGGGGAAGAACCAATTAGTCAGGCACTTGCTTATCCTAAAAGAAATTTCTCCAATTTTCAACATTATGTTAGCGCTGTCAGACCAGAGCTTGATGAGTGAATGGGCTACAAATGAGCATGGGCTCAGTGTTGAGGCAGTAATGACCTCTGTATTCCCTTTTGATCTGGAAATATCGTAAAGTGACTCTTTTGAGCATGCATGCATTTTGGATCAAAATTAGTAACTCAAGGAAGCTCAAAATCTTAAGCACCTACTCAGAAGCCAGTTCCCGGTGGATCCTGGGCCCTACACATACCAACTGCATGACCTTTGGAAAGGACAAATAATCTTCCTGAACCCTCATTTATTTTTCAAAAAATTAGGCTAATACAATTAGTCATTGTGCGATTATGGAATGGCTAGATTAAATAAAGCAGATAAGCACTCAGCACAATGCTGGTCATTACAAGGGTTAGAAATAAATGGGTAAAAGAATAATATACACCCCTGAGCTCCAGGCAGCAGACCACATTATTAATGCTAATGCAATGAAGTTAAATGGCTCCTGGACTGGAAGGAGGGCGCTGTTACCTCAAAGACCGGGTGGAGCATCCTGAATGGCCGGTGCAACAGGGGCAGGCAGAGCTGGGACAGAAGCACAGGGAAGCCCTGTTTCCCTCAACTGTGTGATCAGGAAAAGCAACCTCCCTTCACCTCCAAGCAGGGAGGCCTCTCAGGCTCAAGGCTGCGCTCCAGAGAAAAGAATTCAGCAGAACTCACCACTATAGCAAATCACCAGAAATACTGGGACAGTTTCAAAGTCAGTGAGAGCCTGGATGACAGGTTTGGAAAAGGCAGACCGCAGTGGCTGGGTGGGAAATCCATGGCCCAGCAATGATGCTCTGGTTAGCGCTATCGATGCTGCTGCTTTGCTCTGGCCACCTCCAGATCCTGTGGCCTTGTCACTGGGTCACTGGTGTAGGACTCAGAGCCCTTGGTTGTGACATCTGTGTCACTCACATGCTGTTACCATCTCTGTCAGGCCAAAAGAGGCTTCCTGGGCATCCATCGCTGGAGGCAGGCACAGCCTCCACCATGACCACACATATTGAGCAATTCCAGAAAAGGCAACTGGGTGCTGGGGCTGTGAACACCCACTCTGATAAGAATGGTAACACGAAATAGCACAAATTTATTTTGAGAACAGACTCAAGTCTACAAAATATATGCTGAAACACCCAGCACATATTTGGCACTCAGACTCTAGAGGCTCTCAATATTAATTGCTAAAAGTGTTGTGTCTGGAACGGAGCCAGCTTTCAGTGACCACCTGTGCAGTGCTGGCCATGACTGAGAGGAGGACACACTGAAGAAGTCAGCATGGTGTCACCGCTGCCCGTGATGAGATTGCAGGGTAACAGGAAGGCAGGGAAGTGAAGGACGATTATAACAACTCGCAGGCCCAGCGGTAAGGCCCTTATGCTCCGGATTCGGGGAGGGGGCTATTCATTCTGGCTTAGCTGGAAGGGAGAGAAATTCCTCAATGAAGGACAGCATTCATGCCTGGGAGATGGCTTTTCCCCATCTATCCTGACTTTGCACGTCCTATAGAGTGCTGCTTTTAAGGAAACAGCTTTGCTTCTTGATATAAAATGTGCATTGCAGGATTTTAACAGAAAAGTTCAGGACTGAAGCGCCCAGGTGGGCAAAGGCTTGTCAGTGAAAGGAACTGGGCGACTAAATTTTTCTTCATTATTTCTTTTGTCATTCCACATCATGCCCAAGGGGACCTTTTTTTCTCCATAATTAAGGGTCTGGCTTGAAGGAATGCTTTTCCTCTGATTTATTCATTTCTTATTTCAATCCATGGCCTCCATCTACTGAGGCTGGGCACCAGGCTGTCCTCCTCCTCACTGGGAAAACCCTGGGGTGCTTGCCAGAAGGGGTAGCTTATTACGGTGAGTAGACATAGAAGTGGGCAGACAGGCCTGACCTCCAGCAAGTCTGCACTGAATTTTGTAGTCCTGGACAACTTGCATTTTGGAATTTCAAAATTCAGTGAATGTCCGACAGCAGGACGGGCCCTGAATGTAAAAGGTGGTTATATCTCAGGCTTCCCTGACTGTTCAAGAATATTCATTGTGTAGCCTTCTCTCACATTCAGGATCTAAACGAGAGTGACCAAATCCAGTGGGTCACCTGCTGCATTGGAACACAGCGCGGCTCTTTCTGATGTATCGTCTGTGGCTTTCACACTCCATCAGCACAGAAGAGCTACAGCAAAGACAGTGTGGCCTAGAGAACCTAAAATATTCACTATCTGGGAAAGTTTTTGGGCTCCAATCTAATCATCAGTTAAATTTATGCACTGTTTATGCTTCTGATCGCCTCTCATTTTTTGCATCGTTCTCCTGCATGTTAAGATCTTGTGTTCTTTGAAGCCATATGCCCTCATGTAATTTTCTCTAATACCATGCTGTATTCACCTCCTGCTTCCCAAAGAACTTTGATGTGTGAGCTATCATGTCCCACAGAGTCCAGCTGAGTGTTGAACAAGCAGAAGATATTCAAAAAATATTTGACGGATTGATTGCTTTTCTCTGATTTATTTCAAGCTTTAAGCAATTGAGCAATGGTTATTTTTGTGACTGATATGAAGGGTCACAAAGACCTCACAAATCCCTTTATCAAATGGGGACAGACTATTTCAAACCATTGTATGAAACAGTTTTTTGTAACTTTTGTGGTTGTCACTCATTTCTATCCAAGTTCTTTATATGTACTATGTGATTCTTCCCACAAGAGACAGCGCCATTGCTACAGAAAAGAGCAGTGTTGGAATCGGACTTGAGTTAAAATCCTTGAGTCTGAGGCCGTGGCCTGTGGCTTAGTTTTCAGGACCACTTAGAATCGAGTCCGCTTCCTCCTTCCACTCACAGGTCTCAGCCTTGCTTTGCTGCCTATCAGCCCCTGGTTCACCAGCGCATGGAAAACTCCAGCGTGTGAGTTGCCTCTGATGGTGTAGAATAATGCACAGACCAAAGGGAAGACAGATCTGCTAAGCAAAAGCAACGATGGACACAAACGTCCAAGCAAACACTAAGTGCCGCTGGAACACACCTGTGTGTCCACGAAGCTCTGGAGGGAGCGCGTTTCTTGTCGCCGATTTGACCCATGCACCTGCACTTCGCCATGTCATAAACAGCAAGGCGGTCAATGCTATTAAACATCCCAGGATGGCACAAGGCATACTTCATTTTAATGATGATTTCTAGTTATTTTGTGCTTGTTAGCATATGAACCAGGAGAATTTTTTTTTGGTTTAATAATTGAGTTTATCGGGGAGATTGCATTAGAAACCCAAGCTGAACACAGTCTCACTATTCAGTATTGTGGTTAAGGCTAAAACAATGTCGAGATTTCCAAATGAGAGATATGTGTATGTAATTATTTCAAGTGAATTCTACCTTTATTCCAGGTACAGTATTAGATGTTGGGATCTTACATATGTTTTGTGCTCTACCTTGTTTAAAAACATGTAGAGAATTTTAAAAGATCCCTGACAGGGATTAATTACATAGCTGGAAAACCAGGACAAGTATGAAACTGAAGAAAAAGAGTTGGAAAAAGTGTTCTTCAACTCGCTGAGGAGGCAGTGTGGCCGGCCAGTGCCGGAGTCCAGCTGTGGCAGGGCTAGGGTTTCCCAAAGGTGGACAGGCAGTCGGCGAGTGAGAGACAGAAGACACTGCACACCAGTCTGTGAGTGAATCTGAATCTGCTTTATTTTTTAGAAGCTGGAATATATATTTGCTAACCTTTGGCAGCCACCCCCAGCCCCAAGCAGGAAGCGCCCCAGGCTCAGGGCAATAGGTATCAATTAACATCTCAATCTTGTTACTTAGTTAGCTTGGGAAATGTAAGCCGATGCACCTGGATGCCTGCAGGAGGAAGAGATGTGTGAGGCTATTGTGCCGCT